>PVJC01001006.1:0-79013 GCA_004026665.1 Murina feae
TGGAGCTGAGCTGAGGGGCGCAGCTTCACTTTCGCTCCTGCCGCAATGGAAAGGGCTGTTTACTCAGGTCCGGGAGTGGCGGCCGCCATGTTGGCTGGGCTAATTTGCATACAGCCGCTCTGATTGGCTGGTGGGCGTGGCTTACCCTGTCTCGGAGAAACGGTTAATTTTAATATTTCGCTTTTATTAGTTTAGATATCATATATCATATGTGTATATATACATGTGTGTATATATGTATGTGCATATATACACACAAGTGTCTGAAATCTAGACACTTGAAAGTACCCACTCCAGTCAGCACAGCTATTTCAACTAAATCCATTTCTATCAAATTATCACTTTGGACGGTGCATGTGTATGTCTGGTTGTTGCCTTAGTCCCTCCCCAGGTTTCCTTATACATAATGAATGCAGAACGTTTCCCTGGCCCTTCACAGGCCAGGACAGGGAGTCAAACTGCTTGACTTTCTGGCCAGCTGAAGGACCCGGCCCTTGTCTGAATGGATGGGACCTTGTATTCCTGGGTATGTTTGCTGACCAGAGGAAAGAGGTCTGTGCACCTGTGTGATCGCCAAGCTAGTATGTCTTTATAGAAGCAGCTTCATACCAGACAAGGCACCCTCTGCTTTGAAGATGAGGCAAGCAGTGAGGGAGGAGACATATTTTCCTGTGAAATTCTTGATGAAAAATCTTGATTGAACCAGGAAAAAACAACAGTATACAGTTCAGTGTAGGGTTAACTTGCCATGTTGGGTCAGCCTTGGCATTTTTGTCTCAGCCAAATTTGCAGTGAAGAAGGGAATCAGAAGCCCAGAGGAGCTGTGGGCAGGAGGGTGAGGAGTGTCCCTATGGCTCCTGTACTGCTGGCCACCCTGGTTGCAATGTCACCAGGCCTACTCTGTGCTGTCCTCCCCTCTTGCTCCCTTACAGAAAAGTTATCTCTTGTATTCCATCCCCCCGCCCCCCCCTCTCTCTCTGAACCCAGGGTTAACTGTAGTTGTGATTAACTCTTAGCTCTAGGTCATTCAAAAAAAAAGACTAATGACTTAACTTCTGAGTTCAAAGATCTTACATCTTTGGGTTGTATCTGGAGAGAGAGAGAGAGAAAAGGTAACAATTGCAAGCAATATATGATTAAAAGTGTAAGGAAGAAGCAAAGAGGGAAGCTCACTTTAAGCTGAAGTAAAAAAAGGTGCCAGTAGAGTAGAACCACGGAAGATGCACTGGGTTATAACAGGTGGAGAGGAGAGAGCAGGAGATTTAGGGGGAGATGTGGAGAAGCCGCAGAGTACCAACAAGGGCTTGATGATAGGAAATAGCTAACATTTTGTGAAAGTGTAACCCCTCCCAAGAGTACCTGCTCACAAGCAAGGATTGGAGATGAAAGAATCAAATTATTAAAGGTGTGAATTTCAGGTTCCAGGACAGGCAGGTGGGCAGCTGGTCCTCATTTCAATGTGTGGATTGGTGATTCTCCACCAATGTCAACAGTGAATTCTGCAGAGGAGTCTACCTGGCTAGCCATCTACCCTAAACCCTTATGAATGACATCTTTTAAGCATGATGTTCCTCCCTCTTCTCATCTTAGAAACATCATCATCAGACTCCACAGGGCTTATTTACAGCCAATTGTAAGATGTATCTCCTCTTGCTGAGAAAGCTACTTCATTTCTGGATTCAACCTCAGGCTCCATGAAGAAAGAAGTGATTTAAGAGCATTCATAGTGGCACTCAGGCATCAAAACCATCTTTCTGGGTTGTCTCACTCAGAGGCATTAGTTGTTTGAGCTGTCAAGGACCCTGGATACCATCCAACTCACAGTTTCTCAAAGTAGTCACACAATCTCAGGGATGATAATAACCTAAAAATGACTGTCACCATGTTTTGAAAGACCACCTTATTATCAAGTCCCACTCTTTCAGTGCCTGATGGCATTGATGACCATGTTGACACTATTAGGAATTTACTTATGTTGACAGCTGAATAAAGAAGAGGTAGCTTTCATATGGAAGGCCAGATGGTAATAGGAAGCCACCTGTGAACAAAGACAATGACATTTCAATATAATTGCCCTCCCCCTCCAATATCCTTAGGTGAACCTTGGAGGTACTGTGTGGTACCCTGCCTTCCATTACAGAGAGTAGGTTTTATAGCTGAGTGAAGTGGAGGAAGACTCAGAGAGGAGGTTTTATTTTGTTGAGGGCTCAGACTGGTCCCAGTAGGAAAGAAAATGGGAGTGGCAGGAAGGAGCAGAGAGAAAATAAAGGAGTCTTTGGAGCCCCTGGGTGAGTTGGGATAGGAAGTTGAAGATGAGGAAGAAAGAGAGGACTTAGGCTAGTTTTGGTATAAAAAGTCTGGAAAAGACAAGGAATACATGAAATGGGATTTTTAAGAGAGCTGTTCACAGTTATAAATGGGACTTCTTGTATATTCTGGAGCCCAAGAAGAGAGGAAACTCTCAGCCAGAAGCTTCTCTCCACCAAGGATTAAATACGTTGATTAATATCTTTTTCAAGAGGTTGGTTGACATCTTTCACTCATATGATTCATATGAAATTTTAATGAAGGCTGAGGGTTCAAAGCTTCCATGGGACTTTGGGGAGTTTCCTTTCAGGGCAGAAGGATGGCAGGTAGGCTGAGGAAGGGTGAGTTGGCTGCATGCCAGTGAAGGGTATGGTGGAGCACAACTGATGAACATTTATCCAAGGAGAAGATTACATTATAACTCAAATAGAAAGGAAGGTCTGATTGGCTTGAGGAGATTTTGAACATGGGTTGGGGCTCATTTAATGGATGACGCTTGGATAAAAAAAAAATTCTGCCATTTCAAGTTCATTTTGAAGTGTGGTATTTGTCATGTTCCTGCTGCTGCTGGCTAGCTCTTTATATAATGGCATTTTGGGAAGATTTAAATAGAAGAGCACAGTGTTCAAACCCACTGAAAGTGCTTCAGGTGGCTAGAGAGCTTTCAAAGAATGGCTTTCTCCAAAGGGAGGCAAGGAAAGGAAGCTTTCTACTCCCAGATTTTAAAAATGGGAGTCACCATGCTTTGCACATTTGGAGACTGTCACTGTCCATTGTTATATGGTTGCTTGGTGATCCAGGCAGGTTGAAAGGGTTGGTTTGACTCTACAAGCTGTCTTGGTCAGGGTGCTGAAATGCTTGGCACCGAGGCTTATACCAGTTCTGTTTACCATCAGTTCCATCATAAATATCGCATTTCTGCCTCCAAATATTTCTAGCTCAATATTTAAAATATATTAAGTTACAACAAAATAAAACAAAAAAATAAGTTTTTGTAGAGAACTTGCAAACCTCCGAGAATATATCTCTAAAGCCCAGTGCTAGTTCCCTACCCAATATCCATTCTATCCTTCTTCCTTGAGGACCTTGAGTTTTTTTAATTCACCTTCCCATATTACTTTACTTAAAGGGTACTTTTGGCATGGTTTTGGCTAGTTAGATATAAGCAGAAAACTGTTAGAGATTTCAGGGAAAGTTTTGCATTTCTTTCCTCCTTTAGTCCTTCTTCTTGTCTGGAACTTGGATGTGATGGCTGGAGGTGCAACCACGAGGCCCTAAGCATGAGAACGAAGGCCTAGATGCTAGGATGTCAGAGTGGAAAGATGGTGACTTGGTCCCTGATGACACTACTGATCTACATTTTCAGCTCTGGACTGCCTACTGGACTCTAGTTTTGGAGACCTCTACCTGTTTAAGTTAGTACATCAGGGTTTTCTGTTAGTTGCAGAAGAAACACAGTCTTAAGTGATATGCTCCAAATTTTCAACTCTGTTTGCAGTTATTCTTTCTTTAGTAAAGCAAGAAAATAATTGATGGGCAGCTTCTGTATTTGACCTTTCCGTAAAATTATATGCAATTATTAGCTACCCTTAGGACCATTTCTCTGAGCAAATGGAGTCCAGCCTCCCTCTGATTGTCTGTTTTTCTGCCCAGGACCATCTAAAGTCTTCAAATACACACAACAAGAATCAGGGTTCAGGTTAGGAATTATCTAAGGCTAAGCATAATGGATGGTTGTAGTTTCAACATGCTAACAGTCTAATTGGACACCTGGAGTCATTGTTATTTCATTAAGAGAAGAATTTTGTGGCTGATTGTATGTAGTAAGCTACATTATTTTATGGCATATCCCTATGTCATGCTCCATTTGACTTGCATATCATATATTTTCTCCCTCAGTATAGTCATTATTTAAATGCTTAATATTTTATTAATATGTCCTAAAAATATCCTGAATGGGCATAAATACTGAGAGGAGTTAAATAATTGAGATTTAATCATAGTGATTTAAGATTATAGTAGTTCCATTTCAAATGAACTGTTATTGTGTTCCTTTTGTTAGATTTATTATTAGATGTATTAAGCACGCTGGTGGCTATTACATGATAGTTCTCTTAGCTTTTGTTTTGAAATTTTAAAAACAAGTTGAGATAAAATTATTGGGAGTGCATGCCTTGAAAGTACAATAGGCACTTCCTTTTAATTTGAAAATTTTTTTATTGAGATAAAGAAACCACAAAACTTAGAAGTCAAATCTGATAATTGTTATTTCCTCTTTTTAAAAGGGGACATATCAGTGACTGGTCAGGTGAGGTTCCAGCAGAATGTTCTTTTTGTTCTTTGAGTATTTTGAGGAAGAGAACTGGGGACTGAGATAGGGACAGAATGGGAGAAAGTGGATTTGCTCTCTGTAATAAAGCAAGGGTTATTTTTTTGTTGCTGTGGGGAAAGAATAGAGGGAAAGAATGAGAACAAATTTGTGCATGTTTGGAGCCTAGTTTTTGGAAACATTTTTTAATTTATCAACTTTATTGAGATAATTCACATACTATAAAAATTTTAAATTTACCAGCTTCATTGAGGTAATGCACATACTATAAAATTTACTCTTCTAAAACATGTAATTCAGTGTTTTTGGTATATTTATGGTATGATGCAAGCATCACCACCATGTAATTTTAGAACTTTTCATTACCTTCAAAGGAAACCCCATACCCATTACCAGTCACTCCCCATTCCCTATCCCCCTGCCCCTGCCAACCTCTAATTTAGTCCAATTTTTTATGGATTTGCCCATATAATATATGGCCTTTTGTGAGTGGCTTCTTTCACTTAGCATAATGACTCAAGGCTTACCCATGTTGTAGCATGTATTAATAATACTTCATTCTTTTTCATGTGCCATAATATTCTATTGTATGCATAAATTATATCCCAGTCATCATTAATGGACATTTGAGTTGTTTCTACTTTTTGCCTATTAGGAATAATGCTGCTATGAACATTTGTGTACAAGTTTTTGTGTAGACTGACAAAGACTTTGTCCTTGACCAAACTTTAGTCAGATTCCTCTAAACCTTCTTCTGGACTAGGCCTTGACCTCGGCCCTGTCCTTACAGGACTGCATGGCTTAGGTTTAGCAAATATCCTACTATGTCAGTTTATCAAAAATCCTCCACTGTTGATATAGGATCACTCCTGATATCTGATCAAATTCCCAAATCCCAGTTCTGATTTATAAGTCGATCTGTCTTTAGCAAGAATCCAGTTAAGTTAATTTAGCAAGAATCTCTCTAACCTGGGTGTCTTCTCTTAATAATTTCCCACCCACTGACTCCCTCACTCTGCTTGTTATAAATCCCCATCAGTCTTTGCTGTGTTTGTGGTTGGGCCAGATCTCTCCCCCTTATAGCAATAGTCTTGACATCTTTCACAGTAATCCTGAATAAACTCTACCTTACCATTTTAACAAGTGTTTTTCTAGTTTTTTTCTTTATTTTCAAGTATGTTTTCATTTCTCTTGGGAATATAATTAGGAGTGGAATTGCTGAGTAATATAGTAACTCTATATTTAACATTTTGAGGAGCTGCCAAACTGTTTTTCAAAGTGACTAAACCATTTTACATTTCCACCAGCAATATATGAAAGTTTCAGCTTCTCCACATCTCTGTCAACACTTGTTATTGTCTACTGAGAAAGGTTTTAAGAACAGTACAGCCAACTATCAATTTTTGAGTTTTGTTGCTTCTCTGTGATATAATTTCCTTTGATCTTTCCGACCTTCAGAAGACTTGTCCGTATCATAAATGGTATGGGAGTGGGTTAGAGAAAGGGGTGGGTGTCAGACCCCACTTCTGCAGAGGTCGGTTCTGGGAGAAGAAAATGGGCCCACAAGTGAGCTTGGGTCAGGAGCGGGCACTCTAAGAACAGGACCGCAGGGACGAATGCTCAGAAGCCAGTGGAGAACTGGGATGGCTGTTTCAGTTGCTGTCTGAGTGACAGCTTTAAGACATGGGAAATACACTTAGAAGAGTCGCTGGCACACCCTAGCTGCCCAGTAATTGATTTTTCCCCCTCGGTTTTCTTTTACGAAAATTTTTATAATAATATTCTACTTGTAAAAAATAATCACATTTGCAATTATCCTCAAAACAAAGACTGACTTCCTGGCAAAGTTAAATGACATACACCTTTAAAAAAATAGCTTTAAATTAGTAATTTTGTCATGACATATTTTTGTATATTTTGTGATATTGTTGGCATAATTGTTTATTCCAAAAGGCAGCAAAACCAAGATTAAGAGTAGCTGTTTTGGCCCGGTCATGGTGGCTCAGTGATTGAGCATCATCAACCTCTGAATCAGGAGTCCTGGTTCGATTCCTGGTCAGGGCACATTCCTGGGGTTGCAGGCTTGATCCCCAATAGGGGGCATGCAGGAAGCAGCCCATCAATAATTCTCTCTCATCATACATGTTTCTATGCCTCTCCCTTCCTTTCTGAAATCAATAAAAATATTTTTTAAAGTAGCTATTTTGTGCACTATTCAGGCATAATCACCTTCAATCCTGTTCTCCTCATACTCTCTGGTTGCCTGTTTTGTTCTCAGGAGATAAGGAAGGAAATAAGAGAAAGAATAAAGCCCTGTAAGAGTAGGAGTTAGTGCTTTCCACACACTGTAATGCTTCACCAAACATGTGTATCTGTGCCTGTACAGATGTGCATTCTCTAAGCACCGTGTGGACACAATTATTGAGACTCCTGATAACCCCCACAGTGCTCCCCACCCCTTGTGGGATTAGACACAAAACAAACATGCTTGATTGATTCTCCCAGCTTCTGCTCACTCTGTTGTTAGATCCCTCAGTAACTGTTCATCTTCTTTCCTAAAATATGTATTTTTTCATAAGTCAGACATGGAACATTTATTTTCTTTAGAAATGGGCTCTTTTACAGACAGAATATTGTAGATCAATTACTTCATTTAAAAGGATTTGTCTTTCCAGAAGTTGAAGAACAACAGAAACAACAAAAGAACCTATAATCTTATTGATTAAAAATTTTAACTGAGGTAAATTTTTTATAGCAATGAAACTCAATGTCTTTGAAGTAGGAACTAGATGGTTTTCCACGAAGACACATAGCTTTTAATTAATATTCAAAGCAATTGGTAGGTATAATTTTGGCCACTGGAGGACTACTACAGTTTCCTATTGATGCAATAGGAATATATTGAGGACAACGAAAGAAAAAGTAATTAACAACTGAATGTGGGGGTCATAAAGTTCAACTATTCCCTAGTTTATAGTAAGCACTGCATGCATACAGAATGTTCTCTGAAACTAAGACAATGCTGGATTTTATATTTCTTCTCTAAGTTGTGTACTTAATGCTTTTCTTGAACACAGGTGACTTTGGGTATAATAAGGATAATTAAATGCTGAACACATCAAGCTCGAGTGCTGAGAGGAATTTAGGAACGATGGCAGCACATATAATAACAGATAAAAGAAAAAGTTCTGTATAAATTTTCTACATCTGAAATGTGGAAAATGTTACTTAAAAGCAGAAATTTGGAGCATTTTAGTGTTTGAAATAGTCACGTGGAAATCTGTGTTCTGATCCTCCTTCCATCATTGACTAATCTGGCGAAAATCAATAAGCCATTTATGTGTTTACAGACCAGCAAATTAATACTCATTCAATTCAGTTTCATTCGGTTCAATGTAGCTATACAGCATCTAGTTTAAGGTTCTTTGTTTCTGGTGGCACCAAAATATAGTCCTTTCCCCAAGAAGCTCAAGAAGAAACCTGTGTATGCGATTGTGGAAACCTTGGTCTACAGTGCCAACGGCATCTTTTCGTCCTTGGGTTTTCATCATTTTAATATGCTTTTCAGAATAGGTTTTTGGACAACAACAAGGCTGATAGATAAAATAGAACTCGTGGCATATAACAATGCCCACTTGGGAATATGTTATTTTTTAGACATAGTCCTAACTTTTCTGTCCCTATGATTTGCTAATTGCATTATAAAAAAAGGTGACAAGTCATGATTTTGCTAGGCACTAGATGCTACAGCAGAGGCTGGCTGTACAGAGATGTAATAGATTCCCATGTGCTTAGGATCAAATTGCTGCATCTGAAGCATAATGTCTGAGAGAACTTACAAGCATGGGATCTTGTGTTTTGCAATGTGATTTTAAAAAATGATCCTAATCTTTCTGTCCAAAATATGGCCTTTCATATTTTACTGAACTTCATCTCCACTGCCGGGGTGAGCATACAGGCTTTGAGTGGGAAGGGGAAGGAAGAGGAGATGTGATTTTCTAAGAAGCCTGTGTATTTTAATCCTGAAAGCTTTGTGTGCTTGGTGAGGTTGGGGTGAAGTAGAAGTAGCAAAAAGCATCCCAAAGACTGACATTTCTCCCCTCCACCCCATCAGCTGTATGTTCTATTAATTATAGTATATTTAAGTTATGTTACTGCTCTAAAATGCTGTTTATTCTGAAAGAGCTAAAGCTAATTATGCAAATAATGATGGGAGAGAATTATCCATTGGCTGTCTCCTACACACCTCCTACTGGGGCTTGACCCCACAACCCAGGCTTTTGCCCTGACCAGGAATCAAAATGTGACCTCCTGGTTCATGAGTCATGCTCAACCACAGAGCCACAGTGGCCAGGCAGTCGGAGGTATTTTATTATGGCAGCCTGAGTAAACTAACAGGGTAGGGAACCAAGCAAGTTGGAGGAGGGTAGAGTTGACCTTTTTTGCAGTTTGTCTAACGTCCATATAGCAGGTGGCATGTGGCATGTGGCATGTGACCCTGGGGGATAGTGGAGGTCTAAACCCTGAGGCTACCAGACTGATTTAGAAGGCTTGCAGATCTTGCCTTGGCCCCCTCAGTCCGGCTGTGCTCCGGGAAAGCCTTGTTTCTCTCTGCCCTGTACCTGCTCTTCACTTCTTAGAAGGAAGTTAGGAGACACCACAATACAGTGGAGGAAGGAGGAAGTGGCTATTTTCTATAGTTTTCCCAAGAGAAAGGCGATAGAGGGATGCATTGCCTTTAGAGAATTTAAGACCAATAATAAAACTGACTATGAGTTGGTGTGCTTCTAATGGTCACCACGGTCCAGCCACTTTAAGCAATGCCAGTGGTAAAATATTCCCTTCAGAAATAACATATTTTGTTGGTCCAAGTGCTAAACAATTGCTGGGGGTATTGTTGAGTTTTATGAATATATATCTAAGCTTTCAATTGAACATGTTTTTATTACCTCTCCTTTAATAAAAATTGCATTGTCCTTGGAAGTTAATTAGAAAAAGTTCCATTTATACAGAAGGCCCCAACCCCGGCAGAGTCAGCTGCAGGCGCGGGTTTAGTGAGTAGGGTCATCAGGTTCAGAATCGCTTGGGCTCCCTTGGAGCGTAGTTTCTGTTTCCAAGCTCAGTGGTGCTTCATGTTCCTGCTTTAAACAGCAGGTTAGAAATGAACAAAGAAAGGGAACTTGAGGAACTTCCATTCCATCACTCTGTATGACCACGTGGGGTTTTTGTTTGTGTTTAACAGTTTAAAAAATGAAGCTGAGCATGAACGGTGAGGTGTAATCTTTTTGTTTTGTAAGCACACTTTTTCATTCCTGCATGAAATGTATTACTGGATTTGAATACTGTCATGGAAAGTAAAATTAAGGTTTATTCGTCATCTTAAATTGATATGTTTTTTAGAACTACAGCAAGGAAATAATAGTTATTCCAGAAAATAAAGTTGTTGTATGAAAGAGAGGATCATTAAAAAATGACCTGCTCCAATGTTAAATGCCCCAGCTTCACCAGTGGGTCCCCCCTTGCGTCTATTTCTCTGTTATCTCTGAGGGGAATAGAGCCTTGATATGGATCCCATGTTTGAGGTATAATTTAGATCTCGTGTCCTGGAAGCTTAAGGTTGGTCAACTAGGAACATAAATCACACTCTCTCACATTCACATTACATAGACATTCAAGCTTAAGGTGTGCCAAGGCCCAAATTGATCATGAGATCAATTCACATTCACTTCTTCCTGGTTCATTCAACCAACTGTCCTTGAGGACTGACTGTGTGTCAGGCACTTGGCTTGATGCTGAGGAGACAGAGATGATTAAGCCTAATCCCTGCTCTTGGGAACTTCTAGTAGAGGGTAGGGGAGACAGATGGTCAAGCCAATAATTGCAATGCAGAATATAAACATAGGGAGGATAGTAATGAGCAAATGATTAGCCCTGTTGGGTTGAAGGTTTTTAAGCTGGATGAAGGTTTTTTAATCTGTTTTGTTTTTCGTTTTTTTAAGGAGTGGGTCTTTGCCAGCAAAGACAAGGCAGAAGGTTGCAGAGAGGGGAAGGTGTGTGAGATAGGGAGGCACGGAAGTGCCTGGGGAGTTTGGGAGAGGGTGAGTGGGTCCCTGTTGGGTGGGCACAGTGGATGGTGGGTGGGTAGGTTCAGGAGAAGAGGCTGGAGGGGTTGTAGGGACTGGGTTTTATTTTGAAGTCTGTATGGGGACATCAAAGGACTTGTTGAAAAGGATGACTTGATCAGACCCACATTTTGGAAACAGTGCTCAGGTGGCAATGAATCAGAGGAGGGGAGGCCAGAGGAGAGGGGGAAAGTTAGTAGGCAAATTCTCTGCCCACAAACAAGGCAGGGCAGGCTGCTGGCACCCAGGCCACCAGAAGGAGTCTCAGAGGCTGGGCCCTGGAATGCATCCGGGCCTGCCTCTCAGACACCCTTTCCGTAGCAATAACTGTTACGTGAGCACTTCCCGCACATGTGCTTCTGCCCTGACTGGGCCGACTCAGTCCCAAAAATTTTATGCTGCTGTGCCATTTCATGTAAATTTTATTATATTCTCCATCTAAATTTAATCTGGTTTAGTTAATAAAATCAAAAGTGGGGAATATATCAACTTCTTCTATTAGCCTATATCTGCTCTGGTTTCTTTGTTTAAAAAGTTATTTAATTTTTCAAAGTAATTCAGGTAAGTGGTTTACTAATATTTCAAGGGTTTTCCTGTGAATATAGGTGTCTCCAGCCCTTTGGGCAACCACTTTCAATATTTTGAGCTATTTTCCTGGTTTTTGCTGCCATATTTCCCAAATCATCTATGAGTACATAGGCAGGGCTTGTCTTCCTGGTACAAGTCAGGGTGTCAGGAATTTTTGTAGTGGAGCAGAAGGAGGGGTATCTCACAGTTCAATATTTAGATCTATGCTGCGCTCTCTTGATTTCTGTCCATGTGTCCTTTCTCTATATGATGCCTGTTCCCAGGAAACGGGAGCTTCTCTGTACTTAGAGGAAAGGACTGCAGGTGGTCTAACAGCTCCTGCTCTTCAGACTTCCAACCAACAAACACCATTAGTCCCGCCCCCGCCCCACTCACGCCTCCGGAGATACGCTGATGCCTGCAGTTCTTGAGCCTGTCCTCCTTCGGGGTGAATTGATTGTGTCTCATTGCACTTGGCACTCCGTGTTCTCACTCTGGTTCCTTGGTTAGCTTTATATCTTCTAAATATTTGTTGCTAGGTCTCATCCCCTGCTGTTTCTTTGTCTTTGTGGATTTGTATCTGCTAAATATTTATTATTCTTAGTTTAGTGTGGTTTTAGGGAGTAAAAGAAAATGCATGTGTTATTTCATCCAGGTACACTGAAAATCACCAAAAAGCAAACCTCATATCAATAACAACCTCCGTGAAAATCAATTATTGTTTTAAACCTTCCAGGTAGCTCATTTCTTTTGATACTTTAGAAATTTCGATGAGGATGGAACAGGAAGGGGCAATTCATGGACTCCTCAAAACTGATCCAGGTTCATGGAATGAGTTGGTGGAAGAATTAGGATTGAAAGCAAGGCTCCTCCCATTAGCCTGGGAGGTTTTTTCTGGAGGTTAATATTTTGAATAAAACACATTTCTTTTAGACATAAAACTGCTGATAATTTTAACAAGAAATAGGTCAGTTTTTCCCTCTATGGCTATTATAAGTTTGCATCATTGCATATTTCTAAAGCTAAGCATCTTTCTAGTATTTGTAACATACTACTTGCTGAATATATCCTAAAAGCACAAAATCTCCCCCTGGGCTTATGACCTAATGAGACATATAAGACCATAAAGGCAGAAAATGAATAGGGGAAGTTGGGTAATTCTCCTCCTCTGGTAGATGCATTTGACATCTGGTTTCATGTTCAGAGAATTTTTCTTTGTTGAATCTTCTGGTCCTCCCCACAGCCACTTAGTTATGAAAGAGAAATTTAAGGGGAAGGAGGAAAAGACTTCTGAGGAGAAATTCAAAAGAGGGGAAAAAGAAATCACTGTACTGTTGGATATAGATCAGGAGTTTAGGCTTAGACTGTATGAAAACAAACATAAACCCTCCTTGGTTTGCACCTGACTAAATATCCCACCTGGAAATGAAAGCTCAGTTAACACAGAGCAAGTGTTCCCCAATGTTTTATGAATGTTTGCTCCCCAGTGTTTCCTCTCTATTTACCTCAAGAGAGTTATTCTGAAAACATCTCTTATACAGCATAGAAATATTTTCAAACAAAAGTAGTAAAACAGTAGGAAGCTGGTTGCCACTTTGAGAGACTCACGAGATAGTCACGCTCATTTTACACCTGTGTTTCCCAGTCCCTAATTAGATGTGCATCTAATCTAATAAAAGAGTAATATGCAAATTGACCCTCATTCCCTTACACCCACAAGCCATGCCCACTGACCGATCAGGAGTAAATATGCAAATTAACTCAGCTAAGATGGCAGTGGCCACAGAGCTGGAGTTGCCCGGGCAATGGAGGAAGCCAGGGTGCTGTAGGCCCTGAGCTCTACTCAAGGCTATAAAGTTTTAATTATAGAAGATAAACAAACCCCCGATACCTGTGGGGCTGGGACCTTGGGTTGCCAGGGGCAACCCAGGCTTCAAGCAGGGGACCAAGGCAACAAAGTTTCAATTATAGAAGTTAAATAAATCCCAGATACCTGGCTTCCAGCCAGACACCCCAGTAGGGACCTGAACCCTGAAGGGCTGTGGGCAGCCTGAAACAGCACTCTGCCCCTCACCCAAGCTGGCCAGGCATCCCAGTAGGGACCCGAACCCTGAAGGAACTGTGGGCAGCCTGAAATGGCCATTAGCCCCTCACCCAGTCTGGCCAGGCATGCCAGCAGGTGGACATCCCCCAAGGGGTCCCAGACTGTGAGAGGGCACAGGCTGGGCTGAGGGACTCCCCCCAACCCCCTGAGTGCACAAATTTTTGTGCATTGGGCCTCTAGTTTGAATATAAGGGCAAAAATGACCAAAGTGAATAAAACTGCCATTTCAGGCAGTTTTTGAGGTTTATCAAGGTGTAAGGGATAGGGGTGGGGATTGGGGCTTAAACAAAGGAACAATGGGTAGAAGGGATAGATTTCACCACACCAAGTATTCCAAACCATGAATTTGCAAATTGTAATGGTTTTCTTGTACCATCAAGTGCCTGGTTATATAACGGCTGTTCCAAAAATTCCCCCCTGCCTTTACTTCACAGTTCTAATCAATATGCTGTATTTTTCTTGGGACACTGCCTATAATGTTAGCTCATTCTGGTCTATTTCCTTTTTTGGGGTCCCTGCCTAGTCATCATAATTCTCCCTCAAAAGCAGTTAATGAGGACACAATGGGACAGCGTTGAGAGAGTATGAGTTCTGCATTCAGATAATTTGCTGCCGGTCAGTTCCACAGCTCTGTGATTTCAGGCTATTTACTTCCCTAAGACTCAGTTTCTTTATATGTAAACTGGATATACATTATATTTCTGCCCCGCACAGGCTTCCTTAGAAGAGTAAATAAATAATACGATGAATGCATAATGCTAAACCAATGCCTGGCACATAGTAGATACCCAATAAAAGACAACTATTATTGTTAATATTAAATATTTAGCTTCAAAGAGCCGATGTTATGAACAAAATTTCATTTTGCTACATTTCACCTCAAGTTAAAAATAAAACTCAAAAACATACTTAAACAGTTTATTGAAATATTTTTATGTAAAGCTTGAAAATTAAAGACAATGAAATAGAAAATAATACTGATAATCAGACAGTAACCTAATGCTGATATGAATTATCAATCTAACTCATCACAATAAACACTTAGCTAACAACTAGTATATGCCAGATATTTTTTATGTAGAAAATGCAAACATGAATAATATTAGTCTCTGGTTTCAAAAAAACTCACAATTTTGAGTGCTGTAAAGCTTTATAGATAACTATGCTACACAGGATGGTAAATTGAATATTGGAAAAAGGATACCATTGTAACACAAAGCAGGGGTGGTTAATTCTAACTCATTGCATGAGTGAAGCTGCATACGGTGGTGGGTGTGGTTTGGATGAGTAGGGTTTGGATTTAATGAGACATGGAGGGGAAGGAAACTCCAGATCTAGGAAGAAACACAGCAAAGGATGTTGGGAGTCATATTCTTAAGGCTTTACAGGTCTGGTGTGGTTACAATGAAGGTTCATGGAGAGAGATGAGTAGGGGTGGAAAAGGATGTTGGGAGTCATATTCTTAAGGCTTTACAGGTATTGTAAGAAGTTTCTACTCTAGTTAGAATGTAATGGGAAGCCTGACAATGACATGATCCAATTAAGAATTTAGAAGAGACAGCCTTATAGAAGAATTGCAGAGTGATGAAACAGAGTCAAGACATTCAATCAATCACCACACTCTCAGGGCTGATCTGTTAATATCTGAGAAGTCCCAAGAGTGGGCAGGTGTGAGGACATCAGTAGGGAACAGTGAGGTCTGAACATCTTTTCAGAAGTTGGATGACTAATTGGGTTTAGCCGAAGGGTTGTTGGCATTCAAAAAATCCTTATTTCCTTTTTTTTTTAAAGTAATGCATCCTTGATCTAAAAATTCAAATACATAAAGTATAACAGGAAGATTAAAGTCCCTTCAGAGATACCCTTTGTGTTTTTGGGAATATTTTGGGGGAGAAATTCTGGAGAAGGTCATCTGGATTATGCACCTGTACATGGTGTGAGTGTTGCTGTAAGATACATCTCTAGAAACAGAACTGTTTGGCTAAAGGGTCACTTCCATTTTGTAAAGAAGCAGAGTGAGAACAAAGGGGAGGAAAGGCTGCTACAGAGAGAGAGGCTGGGGGAAGCGGATTGAGTGGTGGCACTTTATCCTTGTGAACCAGGAAGGGGTAGGACTGTGATATGGAGGACAGGATTAGTGAGGAAAGGAAGAGGGTCACTCTGTCCTTTAAGGCCAATGAGAAGGAGGAACTGATGGATAAAGGAAGGGACTATTTGAAGAGGATGGTTTGAAAGGTGAGTGGTTTTGATACTATCAATTATTTCAGTGAAATAATGGTCAAATACCTGGCAAAGGATCGGTAGAGTGATAAATGTAAGGAAAAAAACGGAAAAGGCTTGAGAAACACATTTTGGAGGATGGAAAAGAGAATCATTTGGGAGGGAAGTATATTTTTATTTTTGAAAAATATTTATTGTTGAAAATATGTCCCCTTTTCCCCCACTGATCCATTTTAGCCTATTTCCTCCCACCCCCTAGGCCTTCACTACACTATTATCTGTGTCCAGGGTTATGTGTATATACATACAAGTTGTTTGGTTGATTTCTTCCCACTCACCCACCCCTGCCTTCCCTCTGGGGTTCCCAAGACTGTTCCATGCTTCTATGTCTTTGCATCAGTTTATTTTATTCATTAGATTCCATATATGAGTGAGATGTGATACTTTTTCTTCTCTGATTGGCTTATTTCACTCAGCATAATACTCTCCAGATCAGGAGGGAAGTATTTTTTAAGCAACAGCTGGTTGGGGCCCAACTGAGGTTGTAAGGCATGAATTTGTAGTACATCCAATATGCATGTAAAATTGAATGGAAATGGGTTATCATTCTCAATCTTATTCCATTAAACCTTGAAAAGTAATCCAGGCTTAGGCTTAAGTTCTTTTGAGAAGGCAGAAAAAAAGAAATTGTGTCATACCACATACAGCAAGCCTTATTAAAGTAATTTGTTGTTTTTCCTGCTTGATGTAACTTATTATGGCAGCTGCTACCCCATGTCTCTCTCTTATAAAACACCATCAGCTTAGCTTTGCCCTTGTCCTCACCTGCTGTCTCTTCTTCCCCACTGTCCCCTTGAGCCTCTTAGATTTTTTTACTTTACTTTTGAGGATAATTCTATGCCTATTTTATTTATATAATTCAATTTTATCTTTCTGGATTTTATCCAGTTCCCTTCTCTACTCATTACCGTGATCATTTCAACAAATTCCAGGGCTTGAGCATCATAAGGAGAGACTACTCTTGAGAAGACAGGATGGGGAGAAAGATTGCAGACACTTGATCTTTAATATTCTGCCTGTCACACAACTGTTCTCAGCAAGTGGAGTGGCAGCAGAGAAAACTGGTGTTCGAGTTGACCCAATGGGACATGCTCAAGCAACTCAAGCATTAAACATGTCATTACTAAAGATAGATTACAACTTAGAGAGTCATGTGTAGGCAATATATTTGTTAATATGTGAGTTATAGTTGCTGTATATGATCAGGCCAAGGGTATAGCATATATATATGAATTACTTTGATGTGACATTATTCTGAAATATTATATTACCTTCTTTGGCACTTTTCTAGGCATATTATGGATATTTCTAATATTTTTTATTCTTGAACTTTTACTTTGTTCTCTCTCTCTCTCTCTCTCTCTCTCTCTCTCTCTCTCTCTCTCTCTCTCTCTCTCGTTAATCTTCACCCGAGGATATTTTCCCATTGGTTTTTTAGAAAGAGTGGAAAAGAGAGGGAGAGACAGAGAAACATAGATGTGAGAGAGACACATTGATTGGTTGCCTCCTGCACGCACCCTGACCAGGGCTGAGGATCAAGCCTGCAACCGAGGTACGTGCCCTTGACTGGAATTGAATCCGAGACTTCAGTCTGCGGGCCAATGCTCTAACCACTGACCTAAACCAGCTAGGGATATTTGTTCTCTTGCTTTGACTGATGCCTCTTGTTCTCTTTGATCTTTGGGATGTTGCCCTTGACTATCCCTGCCCCTGAATTGATCTTTCTCCAAATCTTTGCATAATTGGATAATTCTCATCCTTTAGATTCTAATTCAAAATTTCACTTTCTCAGAGGGCCTTCTCTGACCAGCTTATTTAAAAGAGTGCCAGTCTTATCCCCAATCTGTTTTGTTTGGTCATTTCTTTACTTACTATTGCATATCTTTTCCTTAGAATATCGACTCCATGAAGAAAGAGGTCCTTTCTGTCTCACCACTGCAATCTTAACACAGTCTAGCCCTGTGTGATGAACAAATATTTACTGTTTCACTTTGGACATGATTTCTACTTGATGGATTCTTTATGGATGCTGAGGTTGTTTGTGTGACAATTGCTAGTATGATTTTCCTAAGGTGAGTTTTGCTACTTTCTATATTAATATGTATACATCTCATGCTCTTTTCATTCTCCTTCTTAATTAAAAGCTAGTGGATAGATTTATAGTTAATAACTTACAATAATATTTGAAATTACTTTTACATTACTGCTATTAAATTTTTTCCTAAATTTTATGATCACATGACAGTATTCTCTAATACAGCAGGAAGCCCAGACATGATAACAGCCAGGTAATCATTCTGCAAGAGAAAGGTGACTCCAAAAGGAAGACAGTTCATGCAGGAAGGGGCTCTAGAGATGAAATTAGGAATGTGCATTATGGAAGGCATGGGCGCACGGCGGTTCTGCACGAGAAGACGGAGAAGAGAAAAACAAACAAGAACAAATCACAGAAAAACCCAAGATTTATTATTTTTAATTATAGTTGACATACAATATTATATTAGTTTCAGATGTACAACAGTGATTCCACATTTATATACATGGCTAAGTGATCACAGTAAGTCTAGTACCCACCTGACACCGTGCAGTTATTAGAATATTGCTGACTGCACTCCCTATGCTGTACTTTATTTCCCCATGACTATTTTTTAACTTTTAGAATTATGATAATAATATAAATAATCAAGAATTCTGCTTGTTATAGATGGTGTGATACAAACAGATGGAAGGGTGAAGGCAGAGACCATTCAACTTCTATTCTGATTTTGCTTTCTCTCTCAGGAGAACGGTGCTGAGACTGAGCAGACTAGAGCAAAAATACTTAATAGGTAGTTGAAATGAAGTAGATGAAAAATAATTTAGTAGTCTCTGACTATTAAAATATAAATCCTTAAGTTTTTGATGAATGACTTTATCCCAGGCCATTCACATGTAATAAGGGATTTGGAGGTTTGGCAATTACTTTAAAATTATGGAGAAATGAAGAGGTTTCAAAAGAGCAAAGATGGGAAAATAGTGTCTCTATGATCAAAATGGGAAAACCTGTTGGACGTGTGGATGGTCAACATAGCTCTAGAAATACACCCTGAATACAGGTAGGGAAAATCATGGCTAGTTGATATCCGTTCCCAAAGCATTTTGTCTAGTGAGAGACTCATTCACCTGGAAAGCAGTATTTAGAAATTTTCTAACAGAGCTTTGTTTTCAGTATGTCTTGTACATTTAAAAAAATCCATGACTTGTATGAAGACAGAAGCTTATCAAATTTGTGGATGACAGAACTCGGGAGAGAGAGATAATATAATGGAAGAGAGTCATCATTTAAAATTATTTCATCAGGTTGTAAAGATAGTTATAACTCAACAAGGTAATATTTCAGAAGATAAAAGTAAACCACTACTTTTAGGGTAAAAAAAATGTTATGCAAGTATTATTGTGCAAACACATGATAAAAATGCCTGATATTCAGTCCACCCTAACAAAATGCAACAGAAGTTTGCATATTATGGGAGATTGTAATGCAGATCAGCTTTGACAGGAATGGCTATTGAAATCAGACCCTTTCTGGAATATTGTGTTCACTTTAAGTCAGGTGAATTGTGTCCTGTGTGGAATAGTTGGAAGAACTCTGGACATTTAACCAAGAAAACAGAAGCCTTGGGAGAACTTGAAGCCCCTTTCTAAATGCATGAAAGACTGTCACATGAAAGACAGAGTAGAAGGTATGACTCCACAGGATAATGGCTTATGCTTATTAAAATAGCATTTCAGTTTCCCAGGAAAGACTCATTAATGACTTATGACTCTCTGGGTACATTTTTACTCCACTTTTGCTTCTTATGCAGTTTGTAGTATATCATCATTATAACACTACCTTACATTGCATAGGAGTTTACAGATGTGGATCACAATTACATGGATTTGATCCTCACACCAAACGTGGGAGATGGTGAGGGTGTTATCATCATTATACAGGGGAGGAAACTGAGTCAAAGGAAGATGGTGATGGCTTTTCCCCAAGGTGAGATGGTTTTTGAGAGATGGAACTCTAGCCAGAATTTTGGATTTCTGAGGCTTAGGTCTAGTGCAATTTCTACTATCATATGCTCCTAGAAAGAAAACCTTTCCAATTAATTAGAACTCAACACAGTATTGGTTTTGTTTTGACAAGAAAAATGATCAGTCCGTGCTCTTTCCAACAAGTCTTTCAGTTCATTACCTTGGGCATGTGGCATGACACACACCTTTAACAGTTATTCACTGAGGTGACAGAATGCCTTGGGTGATATGTGCAAGAAAAAACAATGAGATAGCACAGGTTTTAAAGGGATGGGAAAGATCCCCTTGTAAAAAAGTAGGACCAGTTTTGAGGGCAGAAAGAGCTCGAGGATGATTAGTTAGCATGTTTTTCCTATTACACATGTTTTGTTTTGTTTTTTCATCACCTTTTCCCCTTTTTCAGCAAATTGTCATCTTAAAGTAGATTAACCTGCAAATGACCGCTTCTTAGAGCATGTAAATGAGCTAGCAAAATGGAAATAAATATTTAATTTGTTGTCAGTTGCCTGTTTATTAATTGTAACACATACTATTGTCCCAAAATGTTCACATTCACTTATAATGCATAGGTAGGAGTGTGACTGGCCTCTGGTGTTTTGTTCCTCAATTACCCCATTTTATACCCGTGTGGCCGTAAGCAAGCTGCTTGACCCCTCCAAGTCCCAGTTTTCTCATCTGTAAAGTGGAAATGACACTACTGACAGAATCACAATGTTGTGAGAATGAAACGAGATAGACTTTATCTAATGCCTGGAACAGAGTAAGTGGCCTATACATTTAAGCTATTTTTATCACTCACCAATTCTTAACAGAAATTGGGATGGAGGAAGAAAAGCGATGAAGAAAGAGTCTGTTCATTGCTTCTGTGTGTATGGGATTGAAAGGGTTAGTGAGACTAGAAGGGCTTCCCGATCTGTGGGTTGATGTTTATTGATTTCTTAGGCATACACTGAGAAATACATACTGGGTTGTGCAGTCAGTGGTAGATGGCAGACCTCCTAGACTAGTGCACATTCCCCATCCATTCTGGGGCACAGAGGAGTGGGGTTCCTCACTATGGAGTCCCATAGCAATTTCTCTTCCCATATTATGGATGACGTCAGACAGGCTGGTGCAATGACTTAGATTTACATAAAGAGAAAGAGCTGAAGACAGCACTTCACCCAGGAACTTTTCCAGTATAGTTCAGCCTTCTAATCCTATCTAATAAAGAGGGAATATGCAAATTGACCACCACACCATCACAAAGATGGTGGCACCTGTAGCCACAAGATGGCAGTGCCCAGTTCCCTCAGCCTCACCAGAGTCCCCCAGTCCTTTCAGCCCCGCTGGGGGGGTGGTGGTGGCAGGCTTGTGGTACAGCTGGACCCACCCTTAGCCCCCCAGCTGCCCAGCTGATACCCGAAGTATAGGCAAGCCTCAGATGTCAGCTGCCCAGGTGCTCGGGGCTGCCTGAGGCTCAGGTAACCAGGGCTGGCTGAGGCTTGCACTGGTGGCCGTGGCAGCAGCAGAGGTGTGATGGGGGCATCACACCTTCCCCTGATCACCAGGTTGCCTCCTACCCCTGAGGGCTCCTGGACTGTAAGAGGGGGCAGGCCAGGCTAAGGGACCCCCCCTCCAGTGCATGAATTTTCATACATCAGGCCTCTAGTCATAAATGAAAAACGGAGCTACCCAGAGTGGGATTAGTAAAAGCAGAGACACAACCCTTCTAAAATGCCAGGCATTAATGATGAATTTAAATAGTTTTTAAAAAAAATAAAGTTATATTTCGACATGACATTTGCAAATGAGCTCCCAGCATGGGTGATTGCTTAAATCTTTTTCTCTGAAGAGTGATTTCTCTAATACTAATAGCAGGCATTGATATTCTAGATCTTTGATGCATAGCTTGTGATAAGTGACATATTTCGTATGTTTTAGTGCTGGAATGAGTCTTCTTGTCTCCTTTGCAGAGAACCTCTGTCCATGCTGCTCAGCTGTCTGGGACCCATGGGTGCTCAGTGCAAGGAAAAGTAAAACACTTTCCTCTGGAAAGCACCAACATTTAAAGAATTTAAAATGTTTCTGATGTAGCTTCTGTAAAAGGGGTCCTATCCTTCCAGGCTTTCCTAAACAGAATTTGCGGAACATGCTGTGACTGTTTGTGAGGAGATTCAGAATCATTGGACATGCAGGTGCTGGGTATATGACTGGTGTGGTCTTAGGGTTTACTGATGGCACCAGCTGAAGGCCTCTGAGATAACTGGCACCACTTCACTAAAATGTGCTCTTGCCTTTCTGTCCCTTCCTTTGCTGACATGCTGTCTTACTGCTTGTTTTTGTTCTTGGTATGCCTGTCTTTCTTTAGAAGTCCTTCTCTCTTCCAACATGCTGCTTCTAATCTCTTATGGGCCAAAACAAAAGATTGTTGAACATTTTAATATATTTTATTGATTTTTTACAGAGAGGGAGAGGAATAGAGAGTCAGAAACATCGATGAAAGAGAAACATCGATCAGTTACCTCCTGCACACTCCCCAGTGGGAACGTGCCTGCAACCAAGGTACATGCCCTTAACCAGAATCGAACCCGGGACCCTTCAGTCTGCAGACCAACGCTTTATCCACTGAGCCAAACCAGTTAGGCGATTACTGAACATTTTAGAACCATGCATAAAATATGGGAAAATGGACACTGAATGAAAGTGTCTGAGGCTCTCCTACATGCAAAATATTTGAGTGTTCAGAATTCGTTGTGTATCTTTTGACCATGAGACTTTATTTTCTTTTGCTATCTTTCTGGCTCTTGACTATGCTTTGACTACTAGGTAGCTGAGTTTGCGAGAAGTGTTATGTTCTTGTATTGCTATTGGTCAGTGAACTCATCTTCTTACCACCACTTTTGTTTGTCTCTGTTAGAGAACTCATGTTTCTGTCTTGCGTTAGAGTTAAATATGTGTCTGATGAAGGCTAGGGGTTCTGTAAGTATTTGTAGAATGAGTGACTGCTTCTCTTATTCTATGCCATATTGAATTGTACATTTCTTAAAGGGGGTGATAGCTTTATTCATCCCTGCATCCACTCAGCAACAAGTGTGCACTCAAAGCTTACTGAGTGACTGATGGAATAAAATTGTGAGACTACACAGTACTGTTGGTAATAAGTAACCTCCAAAGATTCCAAAACATATTTTTATTATAGAACTTTATTACTTGGTATAGAAAAAAGTTGGAGACGGGAATATCTGGGGCAACATCACAAATGAGTTTATAGAAAAGAAGTGTTAAATGCCTATTACACTTTGTTGAATGTTCTAGAAATGTGTTTCTCTTTTTCTTGGGTCAGAAGAATGAGTGGTGAGGTTGGAGGTACGCAGGGACAGATGGAACCTGAACTCAAGTAAAAGGGCACGTGAAGAGAAAGTGGATGTGCCAGGTGGGACCGTCCTAGGTCAGAGTAGACACCTGGTCCTGGAAAAGCTGCTGCCAGTGTGATTCCAGCTCATCCTTTCTTAACAGCTTTAGCTCTTAGGGAATCAGAGAGCTCTTGCAAGCCAGTTTTCACAAGCCATTCTTTTTCTGAGATGTATGTAACTAATCACTCTTTTTGGGAGTAACATCACTGTATTAGGTTCCTGAGACTGTTGTAACAAATTACCTCAGACTTAGTGGATGAAGACAACACAAATTCATTATCTTAGAGTCCTTCAGGTTAGAAGAACATGAGTCTCACTGAGCTAAGATCAAGGTGCTGATAGGACTTCATTCCTTTCTGGAGGCTCCAGGGTAAAGCTATTTCCTTGCCTTTCCAGCTTCTAGAGACTTCCTTGACTGAATGTTCCTTGACTTTGGCCTTCATGACCACGCAATGACTGGTCAATTCCTTCTCACATTGTATCATTTAGCCACTAACTCTTCTGACTAGATAATCCAGGATAATGCCCTTGTTTTAAGGTAAACTGACTAGTAAACTTCCATTTACCATGTCACGTATTATAGGTTGTGAGGATTGGGACATGGGTGTCTTTGAGGACTTATTGTTCTGCCTGCCACAATAATCAAGCAAAATATAAAGAGCTGAAGTTCAGGGATATAAATAATTATAGATTTGCGTGGTGGAGAAAGCTGGGGAGCAGGGAGATCTGAGCTTCTGAGGTTTGAGCAGGGCTCAAGGGTAGGGTAGCATTCCTTTGGAAGCAAGAGAAGAGTAGCAGGCAAGTGACCACCATGTCCGGCACTTGCTCTTTTTCTCTCAGACCCCATAAAACTATCTGCTGGCCAGCCAAGTTTCCTGAGGATTTGGGTGGTAAGAGTTCCAAGTGAGATGCAGCAAGGAGTCTCAGAGAAGAAGATGACCAGGTTTTGAACAGGAATTTGCAATGAAAAAAAACCACAAGCTTCTTATCCACCGATGATACCTGTTACTTTTTTAATATAAAGGAGAAACTGAGAATTTGAGAAATATAATAGTAAAAGAAAATTAGTGATGAATGGAGACACAGGACATAAGAATCTTGTTTTCCAGCCTAGTCAGGTCTTTTTTTCCTTGGTAAGTGGGACAGAATGAGTCACTTATCCACAGGCTTGATTCACACAGAAAGAAGAATTCTGGTACAGATAATAGCTAATATAATGTCAGACCTCTCTCAGGAACTGCAGAGATTTTAGATCAATGTGTAGTCAAAGAGTACATGGTGATGACTTTCTGAAAACTTGATCAATAAGTACATATCACCAAGATCAGAATTTATTTAAAATTATGAACAGCCTGGAAGTCGGCCAATGCCTGAGTAATAACTCCAGGCAGTCCAAATCCATGCCAGCTTCCTTCGTTTATATAAATTGCTGAAATCTCTCATGCTTGACCCCTTTGATGTATCAGCTTTGTTATGTCAGTTTAGATATAGGTAGATATCCTATGGGCATTTATTAGCTTTATTAAAAAAGAGGCAATTGTCCAAAGGCCTCTGGGCATATGCACCCAAAATATGAAATAAAAGAATGAAATTAAGTACTCAGGCTGCCAAACACCTCATAAAAAAATCCAGGCCAGTTCAAACTACTGAGGCATGCCAGATTGGCAGGCTCAAGCTTGCATTTCCCCCCTGAAGCTTACAAACCCTTCTAACTGTCAGATTGGATGGAAACATGAATTGCAAAGGCAAAGACCATCAACAACCTTGATTTGGGGCTTCATATCTGGAATACTTTATTAGAAGTAGGATGGCTGATCTTAATGTGTGTTTGAATGAACCTATGGGTGAGAGAAACCCTCAAAAGGAATCTCTGTCTTTATTAAAATACTAGGGGGCTGGTGCACAAAAATTTTTGCACTGGGGGGGAGGGGCTGAGGGGGTCCCTCAGCCCGGCCTGTGCCCTCTCACAGTCTGGGACCTCTTGGGGGATGTCCACCTTCTGGTGTGCCTGGCCAGCCTGGGTGAGGGACTGATGGATGTTTGCAGGCTGGCCAAGCCCCCCAGTGGGAACCCTCACCCCATGGAAGTGTGGCCAGCCTGGGTGGGCCATTTTCAGGCTGCTCATAGCTCCCATTGACCCAATGTCCATTTTCAGGCTGCTCATAGCTCCCATTGACCCAATGTCCCAGTGAGGCTGGCTGGAATCAGGTTTCTGGGGTTTATTTATCTTCTATAATTGAAACTTTGTTGCCTTGAGCAGAGGCCTAGGCAGGCAACAAAGCCTCCCTCATGTTTGCTTCAGCTTGGTGGCTTCTATAATTGAAACTTTGTTGTCGTGACCAGAGATCCAGCTGGCCTAGGCAGACAGTGTCCTCCATGGCTGGTGCAATGGAAGCCTCCTGTTTGCTCTAGCTCCATGGCTGCTGGCTGCCATCTTGGCTGGGTGAATTTGCATACAGCTGCTCTGATTGGCTGGGGGGCATGGCTTGGCTGGTGGACATGGCTTAGGTGTCTTGGAGTGATGGTTAATTTGCATATTACTCTTTTATTAGATTAGATACCCACCTAACATTCTCTAACTTGACATGCCACTTTGACTAATGGATTTCACTCTTGGAATTCTTCACATTGTCACTATCTGCCTTCTGACTAAAACAATTACCCAGAGGCCATATTGCTCTAAATCAGTGATTTTCAACCCAGAGGTGATCCTACATCCCAAGCAACATATGGAAATATTTGGAGACAGTTTTGATTGTCACAACAAGGTGGGGAGGAAAACAATTGGTGGTGGATAGCAGCCAGGGGGCATTGTGGTGTTTACCAAACTTCAGTCATTTATCTACCGCTTTCATTATTTTTGCCTAATCCACAAACCACCTGAATTATTTTTCACTTGGCAGTTTATTCCCCAAACAAAACTCACTTCCAAAAAAATGATACATATTTGCTTTAACGAGAAACTTTATATTGCTATCATAAAAGAACAATAATCACAGCTTTCATGAAAGTGAAGCGTTGTGAAAGTGCACACAATGAAGACACATAGTAAATTACAGATTGATACCTGGTGGCTGCCATCTTTTGGATAAAATGAAAGATTAGCAAGTTTTAAAGAAGTATTAAAAAAAGAGAAGCACCAAACGGAGACTCTGTCCTTCGTTGGATGAAACGGGTGTTTGGAATGACAAGAGAAGAGCTTTCTCCTCCTGTGATGCATTGGTGGTTTGGTCTGTGTCTTATGCCACCCTCTGCATTGGCTAAGGTCAGCATGAGTACATGCCCCATGTTAGGAAACACTGGATTGTTGCATTCCTCATATGGACCCTCTTCTACCTGGATTCTTGCTTTTCTGTTAGGTGTCCAAAGATTTGAATGCCTATTTTATAGCCATTTTCAGAGTGTGGATTTCGTACTGGTGCATCCAGGTAATGGTTACCTATATCCAGGGATGTTTCTCTGAACCCAAGAAAATCAGAGACATCTCAGATGGCAACATGGAAACCTAGTGTCTGTTATTGCCAACCGTTGACAAATGCCCTCATGGAGTTTTATTGTCCACTCCCACGCCATTACTAGTAAAAGGCCATTGAAAATGTAATCCTTTTTGTAGAATTAAAGTGACTGTTTTAGAATGCTTGGCAGAGTGATTATTCTGGGTCATGCTATTCTAAAGGGAAGGACTGCCTCCTTTGATCTGAATGGATTGCACAGTAAATATTCAGTGCATGACGATGAGTCAGTATCATTATTCACAACATCGATATTGTTATATTGTGAATCGGTTTACAGGCGGCACCATCTTTGTATCAACTGCAGGGGGCTGGTATGTGTGTGTTTACTGGCTCTTGGAGAACCTGCTGCAGCTGAGGTTGTGCTGATCCTGGCTGCCTGGGCAACAAAAGGATGGGAAATTGCAACAGGCACCTGAGGCTTCTGAGTTCCCACTTGCTGCCTGCCTGGGGCGCTAAGCCAGAGTCCCTTAGTCCAGGAGACTGACACTGTGTGAATTCCTCCCCTCAGGGAAAGCCTGCTCACATTTGTGTTAAAAGGGAGCCAGCCATCCTGTCTTAGGAAAACTATCTGGGCTCAGCTGAATTTTCTCTCTCTGGAATTGGTTGCTATACCTATAATTATCTTCAAGCACCACCGTAAAAAAACCCTCCAATCTCTACCTCATGTTGCTTTTCCTTTGGGGCACTGGTTCTGGACTCACCCGACCTTTCCACCAAGCCATCATTAGTGGAATTATATTTCGTGATCCCCTTCGTTCTGATGATAGCAGAGGTGGCACTGAGCGAGCACAGCAGCCGATAACAGGGCTACGGAGGTTCCTAGAATTGTGTCATCACAGTCCAGCGAGCAATGTGCTGCCACTGTCAGCCTGCAGCACCCGCAGCCCCTGCAGCCCTGCCTCGGTGACAGCTGGGAACAAGGGAGAGACATGCACATGGCCCACATTTTTTCTCCTCCCTTTGGCTAAAAAACCCCCACCAAATCCTGAAAAGAACACGAGCAGTGTTGCCCTGTTCTGCAGCTGTGAGATTCTTTTCGCTGTGGAACAAGATATTTCCAAATTTCCTTCAACACAGGATCAGGTGCTGCATTATTGATTTATTTTCCCGGTGGGATTCAAGGCCCGATAAAACATACAAGGTTTTAGAGTGAGATGACCTGAACAAAATCTCACTCACTTGAGAGTTTGTCATTTCACTCAATATTAACCATCATGTGGAACTCTCAGCGCTTATTAGCATCTATTTTTGTAGGAAATCAACAGTATGAGATAATTTCCCCAACAGTAAAAAATTATATATTTCAGGGCACACATACCCCATTTCTCTGTTCTTACAGCATACAGAAACTTATATCCCAGCTAATTTTTTTTCCTATTTGTTCTATAAGGGACACTAAATAGATGTTTTTAGATTTAGAGGAAGTCCCACCTGACATAGTTCAGATGAAAGAAAAGCATTATGTGTACTCCCTGGCAGATAGTGAAGCTGGTGCTTATATAGGGTCATAAATTTTACTGCTGGAAAGGACCTTAAAGAATATTTAGTTCACCCCCTTGTGGGTGGTAAATGGAGGTAACTGCATAATACCTTTAAGACTGAAGTTCAAGCTCCTTTCTGAGAAAGAAGTTAGGAAAAACAAAACAAAATAATCAAAGCGTGGAATGAATGTAATCAGTCATTTCTAGAAGCAGTTGACCAAAAGAATTGATAAAATGGGCAGCTGAAGACCAGTCTCAAATTTTAATTCTGGAGACTGGGTGTTGTATGAAGTGTGTATGGCTTGGAATGTTAAAATCTAACACATTGGATTGGGCCTGTGTTACAAACTAGGGAGACATGGGATGTGGGTAGCTTGCAAGGGAGATAAAGGGGGGTTGAAAAGTGTATCCCATTTCAGTTATAGCCAATCCATCGGCCTATATAGCAAGAAGATGTCATACTCACCTAGCTAGGGGTCCAGAGGCAGGGTAGGCCTCATATCCCAGATGATTCCCCTCCCCTCCCCTCCCCTTTCCTCCCCTCCCCTCCCTTTCCCTCCTCTCACTTTCCCTCCCCTCCTGTTCCCTTTCCTTTCCAGCTTCATCCTGGAGGAGGAATCAAGAAGGTTGCAATTGTCTTATATAAACATCTTATGGGACTATTTTTTGTTTTCAGTGAAAATCCAGAAAACCATGGTATGAACTGGTGAGGTCATCCGTAAGTTGGATGCAGTGGAGGTAAAAACTTGGAGCCGAGGGTTACTATGACATGTTCACCCCCGAGACTTTGCAGCTGTCATGGAGAGGGCACTGGAGTTTTCTCTGGAGGAGTGATGCAGGCTCAAGCCTAGTTTATCCTGTTTTATCCTTGTGTATAGAGTCCAGTGGCCCCAATTGACATGTAGGGTACAAGGGAAAATCGCGTATTAGTTTTCTTTGGGGGCTAAAGAAAACTCCTTTTGCTATACTGTAAGCATTAGTCTTGTACATTCCTGTCTCAAGATCAGATGTACATAATGTTTTGTAGCAGTTAAGATTCAGAGGGCTTATAGGATATGGGGTACAGTTTGGGGTGAAGGAGGAGCTCTAGGTTTAGGTGAAGAATAATAAAGCATAGAACAAGTTGTTTCTTACAGAATTTTCTCCAGATTCCCAGGTCAGCCACCTGCCTGAGCAGAGTGAGCAATTCTGCAGAGCTTGTGTAAGAGCAGGTTTTCAGAATGTGCTAATAGTTGTGGGAAGTGAAGTTTGTGGCAGTTGGAAAGATGGGCGGAGGAACGTGCATGATGCATGTTTGATAAATGACCATTGTGGCTTGGCCAGAAGTGTGAATGAAACATGCTGGATTCATAGAAAGAGACAGGCGGAACTGGAAGGGAGCACAGGATGGATCTTTCCTTAAAAGGACAGAACAGAAGATGGAAGGAGGGATAATTAACCAATGCCTGAAACTGCAAGTGTCGTGCTAGGAAATCTGAACTTGAGAAAGACATAGAACAGTTCTACATGAAGCTTATAGAACAGGCCCAAATGAGAAAGAGGCTGTAGTTGGATTCAAAGTGCTTAGTTAACCCCAACACACACCCTCAGGGGCTGATGGGATTTGCCTAGAGCAAGGACAGTGTGGGAGTGGGTGGGAGGAGGATTAGCAAAAGGCCTGAGGCAAATGGTCCAGTGCTGATCTGATGCCCAAAAGGGATGCACAGCTATCCAGTTCTGAAATTTTCCTTCGTTCTCTGAAGGTAGTTGGTTTTGAAACTGAGAAGAGTAGGAAAATGTTGGGGAAAAGGAGTGAGGAGATAGTGAGAGGATCTATATTTGTGTTAAATGAGTATAAGGCCCTTGACCTAGAGGAGACACACCCCACGATGCTGAAGAAGTGATCATGAAATGCACTAAGGGTAACCTTGTTGGAGGAGATGCCGGAAGATGGAAAATAGGCCAATTTTTAGAAAGTGGGACGATGTGGGTCCTGCAAGCACCAACTGGTAACTTCATTTTAATTGCCAGACAATTTTAGAGATGAACATGGGAAAGGGTGCAGGAGTGCACCAAAAATAGGTCATTCAAACTTAAGTCTGAATGTCTTTTAATAGAATTAATAGACTTAAGTAAGGTTACTATAAGGATAGAGACTCACCATGGTCTTTGACAACCTGGAGATTTATGGGTAGGTGGGTGGTGCTCATTGAGAACAGATTGGTTGTGAGGTGGGAGAAAGTCTCCTCAGAAGGTTGAGAATTGAATAGAGCCCGAGAAATGGCGGCGCTGGAGGCTAACTGCTCAGAGGCCAAACATGAGCCCCAGGAAAAGATGAAAAGATTCCTTCGAACTTCCTTCTTGCTGTTTCTTTCACCAGGAACTCCTGCTCCTCTGCTGGCCATTTCTGCCCACTCAACTTCTGTTAAATCTTCAAAGCACAGATGACAGAAAAAAGTAGTTAGGCTGGTGTGGTGTCCATTCCCAGATTTCCTTGAATGTTGCATTTGATTTCATGTCTCACATTCTGAGAGGGTGACAGACAAACTCACAGTGTGGAAAGTGCTCGTGAACTTGGCTCCTTGCTCTGAGCTCCCTTGGGGAGCTGTCCTGGTGATAGCCCACCCTCATGGGGTCATCAGTTTCTTTGCCTGTCTTTCTGCCCGAGGCCACTCACTGTGAATGTCTTGGGTGTAAAAAAGAAAATCATGCTTTTAAAATTACTATTATTGCCTGGCCAATGTGACTCAGTGGTTGAGTATCGATCTAGGAACAGGAGGTCATGGTTTGATCCTGGTCTGGGCACATGCCCGGGTTGCAGGCTCAATACTCAGGGTGGGGCGTGCAGGAGGCAGCTGATCAATGATTCTCTCATCGCTGATGTTTCTCTCTCTCTCTCCTGAGAGGAGCAGCTCTGGTGAACGAGGGCCTGGCTCCATACAAACATACTGTTCACCTTTGTGGAGATGTAATTAGGTTGATTTTTCCTCCTTCCCCTCCCTTTCTCCCTTCTCTCTTCTTTCTCCTCTATTATTTGGCTTATAGAGAAAAGCATTTCTATCAATAGGGGGCCCAATACATCTGAGTTGCCCAATTCTTTGAGTTGGACCTCTTACCTGAATTTTGAATATGCACTGAAGGAATTGGAAAGATTTGGATCTATTGCAGGGGAGGTAGCCTTGCTCTGTCGTTAACATACAGGCTTTGATTTAGCACAAAGCTGGAGTATTGTTAACAGTATAACTGGGGAGCCTCAGTTTGCTTATCTGTAAAAGCATTAACTCTATCTGTTTCCAACCATGAAGATTAACTGAGATGTTGCATTGACTGGGTTTATCACTGAGATAACAGCATAGCGAACACTTAACGAATAACACCTATTTCTGTCACCGCGAGGGGCTATCAGTTTGCGGGTGGATGTGAGGCTGACAGAAGGCTCTGACATACCTCAGGTGCAAGCTGGCGAAGCCAGATCTGCAAAGACCATTTCTGACAAATGAGTTTTGAAGTTTCATTGTCTCTGTCCCTGCACACCTCCTATGCCTCCTGCCCTCATGACCTCTCAAGGCCCTTACACCCTTGCTCTTGGGGAGATCTGTAACTGAGTCCCTTCAGTCGCTTCTTGCTGTCAGAGGAATCTCCCCGAATTAGACCTTGAATGCCGCCTGTTAGCACTACTTTAACACCTCCACTGGCTTTCCCATGATCTAGTTAATCTCCAGGAACTGTCACTGGAGGCCTGCAGGGTTTGGGCTTTGGTATCAGATTAGGTCTTCTCTAACATGACTCTGGCACAAGTTTGACCCTGGTTTTTATTTAAATCCCTTGAGCCTCTGTTTTTTCACTGGTAGAATGGGGATTATGATGTTTGCCTTGCGGGTTGCTGTAAGGCTTAGAGACGAGGAAAGGAAAGTTGTTAGTATGTGCTCAGAAGTGATAGTGGTCACCCTGTCAAACCGGCTGTGCCCTTCCCTGTCCTTTCCCATCCAGGTGTCCCTTCGGATAGCCAACAGCTAGATCAGACCACTTTACCTTATCCCACACTTTCCCCATCTCTGCTGGTTCAGTATTGGCGATTTTAAGAATTAAACATCATTAACTTAGAAGATTTCTACCCAATATTTCTATCAAATATTAAACATGCCATAATAATAAGGTTATATTTTAGGTTTTAATGTAACCAACAATATAATTTAACTGTTTTTTTTTTTTCATTTGCCTCGATTTTAGTGGGTTTACTTCCTTATGTCAGACACCTATCATAGATATGAAAATAGGGTGAGTAAAATAGCAAATTTTGAAATAAAGGGTTCCTAGCTGTAGTGATTGCCATGAAAACAACAGAGGGAGGATCAATTATTCTGTGTCTCTTTGGCTTGTCTTTTCAGCTTACTAGGTGTTCCTTCAACTTAGTAAGTATTAATATTTAGCGATTCCATATTTGATTGCCCTCAGAATCATGAAAATATACCAAAAGTGAATACATTATTGGCAAGACGGATGAATTTTACAGAATACCTGAGCTGTAACAAGTATATCTTAATTTTAAAAGTTTCAAATGGTTTGTTTTGATAACTAGAGAAGGCAAGAATTCAGTTGGAATCGGAATTGGAAAGGGATGTCTGAATGCTTGGATGTATTATTTTTAAAAAAGTATGTTTTTCTGACTTTAGAGAGAGAGGAAGGGAGAAGGAGAGAGAGATAGAAACATCAATGATGAGAGAGAAACATTGGTTGGCTGCCTCCTGCATGCCCCCTGCTGGGGATCAAAGCCCGCAACCCAGGCATGTGCCCTGACCAGGAATCCAACCAGCAACCTCCTGGTTCAGAGTCGGCACTCAACACAGCCACCCCAGCCTGACTTTTATGTTCCTTTTATTCTTGAGGACTGAACTGTGTTTATTAAAGAAGGAAGAGGAGTGTGTAGGGTTAAGCTGCTTTTTTTCTGAGATGTCCTGCCAGGAATCTGATGCAACCATTCCAAGTTTGCCTCAAACTTGGACCACATCCAGCTGTGGCCGCTGGTCCCTATCCTCTCCTTGCCTTCACTCCCCATTTACCCAATTTTAGAAGGAGTTATAAAGCTTGGATCACAAAATAGGAAGAAATAAACTATATGAACCGCAGGTACTGCTTTTGAATATTTGTGCATTTAGTTTTTCTTATGGGATTTCACCTATGCACAGAATCAAATTTCCTCAGGAGATACTTGGCAAAATCTGTGGATAAACCAAGCGATATTCAATAATCTAGCATGATAAAACAACGTAATTTGTTTAGATGAGAGTTCTTTATGAGGGCAACGGAGTGGGAAGGAAAATAGAATGGGCTTTAAAATATTATTTTCTCTTAAATTTATCTTTGTAGAAATCTATCTTCATACATACAGCCTTTCATTTGGAATGCAGCTTGGAGTCACTGAAGCAAACATTGCTTTATATACACTATGATAGCAGATCAATAATGTGCTGGTGCACTGAGCAAAAGGAGCCCGAGATTAGCTTGCTGTTTTCCTTTACTGTTCAGTCAACAGAAAAAAGAACCAAAAGAAAAGAAATAAAACACAAAGAGACAATTTCATCTCCCGTTTGCAAAGCTTCCATCCTCCTGAACACCTGGAAACCAGTGTGCAAAATTGTAGAATTACCACTTTTAAAGGCAGTTACAGAACTTGAAAAAAAGCACCAAGGATGTTATGCTTTCACATATACAAATAACCAGAACTCCCTTTAATGAAGTTTCAGTTAGGCCATTAATAATAGTTGATGAACATTAGCATAATGGATCTATTTCCCCATTTAAATTGTATGTGTTCTTATTTTTAAAGGGGTTTTCTTATAGCAATGAAATAAATATCCTCCTTCAGAATTAGTGTGTTTAAACTGTTTATAGTTAATGTGGTTATTGATACAGTTGGCTTAAAATCAACTATCTTGCTATTTGTTTTCCTTTTGTCCCATTTCCTTTTCTTTTTTGTTTTTCCTACCTTCTTTTGGGTTTCTTGTTTTTAATTATTTCATTTTATCTTCATTGTTGTTACTAGATCTAACTCTTTGTGCTAATAGTAGTTGCTTTGTAGTTTATAGTATACATGTATAACTTGTCTTAGTTAACCTTTGAGTGATACTCTACCGTACGTGTGTGTGAGACCTTATGACAATGTAATTCCATTTCCCACATCTCAGCCTTTGTGTTATTACTTCTACATCTAATCTAATAAAAGAGTAATATTGAAATTGATGGTTTCTACAGGATGCTTAAGCCATGCCCACCAGCCAATCAGAGCAGCTATATGCAAATTAACCCAGCCAAGATGGAGGCCGGCAGTCACAGAGCTAGAGTAAACAGGCAGCTTCCTTTGCACCAGGAGTGAACTGTCTGCCTAGACTGGCTGGGCCTCTCTGTGCTCCAGGCAACATATTTGCAACATTGTTTCAATTATAGAAGCCTTGGAGCTGAAGCAAACAGCAGGCTTCCGTTGCACCAGCAATGGAGGAAACTGCCAGCCTAGGCAACATTCTTTCAATTATAGAAGCCACAGAGCTGAAGCAGACAGGAGGCTTCGTTACCTGCATAGGCCTCAGCTTAAAGGAACAGTGTATCAATTATAGAAGATAAATAAACCCCAGAAACCTGCTTCCAGCCAGCCTTGCAGGGACATTGGGTCAATGGGAGCTGTGGTCAGCCTGAAAGCCTGAAAATGGCACTCAGGCCTGCACCCAGGCTGGCCACACCCCAATGGGGTGAGGGACCCGACTGGGGGGCTGGGCCAGCCTGTAAACAGCCATCAGCCCCTCACCCAGGCTGGCCAGGTACCCCAGTAGAGACCCAAAACCTGAAGGGACTGTGGGCAGCCTGAAAATGCCCCTCAGCTCCTCACCCAGGCTGCCCAGGCACCCCAGTAGGGACCCAAAACCTGAAGGGACTGTGGGCAGCCTGAAAACGGCCCTCACCCCGTCACCCAGGCTGGCCACACCCCAATGGGGTGAGGGTCCACACTGGAGGGCTTGGCCAACTTGAAAACAGCCATCAGCACTTCACCCAGGCTGGCCAGGTATGCCAGCAGGTGGACATACTGTGAAGAGGGCATAGGCCAGGCTGAGGGACCTCCCAAGTGCACAAATTTTTGTGCACCAGGCCCCTAGTATATTATAAACTCCACAAAGCATTATTATTTCTGCATTAACTAATCAATCTTGTGAAGTATTTAAAAACTAAGAAGAGCCCTAGCTGGTTTGGCTCAGTGGATAGAGTGTCGGCCTGAGGACCAAAGGGTCCGGGCTCAATTCTGGTCAAGGGCATGTACCTCGGTTGCAAGCTCCTCCCCAGCCCAGGCCCTGGTCAGGAGGCAACCAATCAATGTTTCTCTCACATTGATGTTTCTCTGTCTTTCCCTCTCTCTTCCCCGCTCTCTAAAATCAATAGAAAAGTATCCTCAGAAGAGAATTGAAAAACAAACAAACACCACTGAGAGCAGAGTCTTTATGTTTACCCAGACAGTCCCCATTTCTGTCACTCATTTCCCATGTACATCCAGATTTCATCTGGTTTTCCTTCTGCCTGAACGACTTTCTTAAATATTTCATATAGAGCAGGCCTGCTAGTGATGGACTCTTTCAGGTTTTGTATGTCTGAAGTGCCTTTATTTTGGGTTATGGAATTTAAGGTCTTTGAGTTCTTTTTTCTTTGAGGACTTGGAATATGTTGTTCTATTATCTTCTGGCTTGCATTGTTTCCAAGACAAGTCCACTCTAATTCTTATTTTTTTCCTCTGTCCGTAATGTTTTTTGTTTTTTTTTTACTTTGGCTGCTTTTAAGATTTTTTTATCACTGGTTTTAAGCAATTCCGTTATAATGTGCTTTAGTTTAATTTTCTCCATGTTTATAGGTTTGGGATTCTGGGAGCTTTTTGGATCTATGGGTTTATAATTATTGTCCTCAAATTTGGAAAAAAATTAGCTATTACTTTTTCAAGTATTTTTCTTCTACCCCCTTTTCTAGCCTCTGGAGATTCCCATTGAATATAGTACTTTCACAGATTATTGGTGCTTTGTTAAAAAAATTTTTTTTAAAAATTCTCACCCAAGGAGTGAGGATATTTTTTTCCATTGATTTTTTTTAGAGAGAGTGAAAGGGCAATGGAAGAGAGAGAGAGAGAGAGAGAGAGAGAGAGAGAGAGAGAGAGAGAGAAAAATATATGTGAGAGAGACACATTGGTTGCCTCCCACACACACCCTGACCAGGGTCTGGATCAAACCTGCAACCCAGGTATGTGCCCTTGTTCAGGAATAGAACCAGTGACCCTCTGGTGTGCAGTCCAGAGTGCTAACTATTGAAAATTCTGACCAAGGCTGTTTAATTTTTTAAAAGCCTCTTTTCATTCTTTGTTTTTGTTTGTTTAAAATTTTTATTGATTTCAGAGATGAAGGGAGGAGAGAGGAAGATATCAGCGATGAGAAAGAACCATTGATCAGAGCCTCCTACATGCCCCCTACTGGGGATCAAGCCTGAAACTCGGGCATGTGCCCTGACTGGGAATTGGACCATGACTTCCTGGTTCATGGATTGCTCTAATACTGACCCACACTGGCTGAGCTCACTCTTGATTTTATTTCTCTCTGAGGCCCAGTGCACAAAAATTTGTGCACTTGGGGGGTTTCTCAGCTCAGTCTGTGCCCTGCCTGTCACAATCTGGGGACCCTTAGGGGATGTCCACCTGCTAGCAGTCTTAGGCCCACTCCCCAGGGGATCGAGCCTAAGCTGGCAGTCAGACATCCCTCTGGCAGCCCGGGAGCCTTCAGGGGATGTCCACTTGCCAGCAGAGAGCAGGCCTAAGCTTCAGTCAGTGCTGCTGAGGAGGTGGGAGAGGCTCCCACCACCACCGCTGTATTGGAAGCTGTCAGCCTGACTTGTGGCTGAGCAGAGCTCCCCCTGTGGGAGCACACTGACCACCAGGGGGCAGCTCCTGCATTGAGTGTCTGTCCCCTGGTGGTCAGTGTGTGTCATAGTGACCAGTCATTCCCAGTGGTTCTGCTGTTAGAGTCAATTTGCATATTACTCTTATTATATAGGATAGTCTCTATTACTCTGTTTCAAAATCCACTCATATATTTCTTCTGCAATGTCTGATCTGTTAGTAATTGCTTCCAAAATATTTTTCTTTTCATTCACATTTTTTTAATCTCTAGAAGTTTGATTCCCCCTTCATGTGTTGCAAGCTGGAAACTTTCTCTAATCAGTTAGATGGGGTATTACAGGGCTTATCTGATTTGTTTTTCCCTCTCTCCAGAATCACTGTCCTGTGTTGCCTGATTTTCAATGTCTTATAATGATTTTTTCCCCATATATTTTGCCTGCTTTTTTGGTTGTTTTAGGTGGGACTGTAAATCAGTTCTCTAACCCCTATTGGGATTGACAGCAGAAATCTGTTAATCATTTCTGATTTAAAATTTATCAACAAACCTACCAAAGTTCATTTCTAGAACTGGAAAAGTTTCACCTGTCTTTGGTGAATGATTCTGACGCATTTTGAATCTGATTAAATATTTTTATTATATGGGTTCCCATCTGTTAACCTGTCATCTGTTAACAAAAATATAGCAATAAATCCTCCATCACCAATTTATTACTTAGTTTTTCTAAATGCAAAATTAGTACAATAAAATTAGCTTTCAACTTTCATAGAGATCTACTACATAAATAATCAACACCAGGCAATGGTTTAAAAAATCTTTGGAAATAGAAATTTATGAATGCAAGTTATAACAATATACATTTTGGCAAAAAAAAACCCCATGTACTAGTAATACTAGGCCCTTCTCTTTAGAATTCTATAATTTTGTTTTTATGATATTCTCAGAGGGGAGCAATTTAGAATTATTGTCTTTTTAATATTTGCTAAGAACTTTTCAAAAGGGAGTCTACTATGCTAAGCCATAAATGAAATAGCAAAGGCTTTTGCTAAAATAAAATGAAAGATTTTGAGAGATAAATATTTCTTGAATAATTAGCTTTGGGAGAAAAAGACCAAGAGAAATACCAACAAATGAATTTTTTAATCATGCTTTTCTCCAAGGCACTATAGGTTTTTGTGTGTTCTTTCTTTCTTCATTTGCATGAATATTTGCATATATATATATATATATATATATATATATATATATATTTGTGTATGCATGTATGTGTTTAATAAAAATTACAATTGGAAGAACTGTGTAGATCATCTATCACCCCTGATCACTTAGAGAAACTTTTTCCTAGTATAATGTCATGCATCAGGTTCCTAGAATAGCAGAGCTAGAGTACATATCCCCTCACTCCAAGTCTGAGAGCTCCCTCTCTGCTTACTTTTTCTGCATTTCTCCTTCCTCTAACAATGGAGAGGTAGACGAAAAAGTATCTGGAAAGATTTCAAAAATTATCCCATATAATATTAAAATGAAAATTCCAATTGAAATTATTTTTTCTACCCATTTTTAAAATTTATGTGAGTAACAGGTTATTGGACAATTGGTATGGTTAAGTAGGCCATGGGTTCATTATATCGTGCATTCACTGTTAAATTATAAAACAATTTTATCTTGGATGTTAGTATTGGCATCATATTTATTAACCCATCAACATACAATAATTATTAAAAATAGAGGTAAATGTTTCTTATAGTTTTTGGTACCCCTTACCAATATAAGTTACCCAATGGACATATCTTTATATCAAGTATCCCATCTGTCTTTCTGCACCTCCCACCTCTAAGAAAATACAATAACTCAACAATTATAAACGACATTTATCTACTAATCACTCTTCAGCATTCAGGTCAAAAATCTTAATGAGGAGTAGTTTGTTCTCTATGAAAAGGAAGTCTTGTGCTGTAGGAAGAAATACACTTTTACAGACTAGTCCCTTTGGTATATAAAAACAGCCACAAACATTTTGCAACTTCTCACATCAAGAGGTGGAGTCTAGTCTGGGCTGTCTTGTGACTCGCTTTGATAAATACAGTATGGTGGAAGTGACATTATGTGAGACCTGAACTGTGGCCTTATAAAACTTTGAAGTTTTGCTCATAGTTCTCTTGGAACTCTCTCCTGGAGGACGAGAGACTATGTGGAAAGAAACCCAAATAACCCATCATGTCAACCATTCCAGTTGCCCCAGCTGAGACCTGAGACATGTGAGTGAGCTCAGAGAACACCACATGGAATAGAGATGAAATTATTCTAGCTGAATCCATTTCAAATTGCTGACCCACAGAATCACAAGCAAACTGTTACTTGAAACCACTGTTTTATGGTAGTTCCTCACACAGCAAGAGGCAACCAGACATCATACAGATGAATTGTCCCTCCACCTCTCAATTGTCCTTCCTCTTTCCTTTTAATCAGCCCTCTAACAACTGTTTAGAGTGTTTTCTCTGGGTCCTTTAAATGAAAAAGGTCTTTAATTTGTTATAACACTGTATACAATCATACTCTATGCAATCCATTTGCTATTGACTATTTATATAATATGTTACATGATATGGATGAAGTCTTTTTTAAAATCTCATTTTATTTAATTCTCCTTGAACTTTTAAGGAATGAATAGATGGCAATGATATTCCTTTTTAAGATGATGAGGCAATGCTTTGCATTAATATATAACCTTTTTTTAAAAAGAGGCTCACTTAACTTTATAGACATGATCTCACCATTCCTTTAATTGTGTAATCAGACAGGTAAAATGCGATGAGCAAAACTTAATATCTTCATGGAATTTCTGGCACTACTTAGACCTTGCTAGTGTTCCTCTCTCCTGATGAATTATTGTGTATGGCATAATAGATGGTTCACATAGAAAACAGTCACAAAGACACATAAAATGTTTACTTTATTTATATAGAACAAAAAGATAGGCAAAAGTAGAGATTTTCAGCTTTATTTGAGGAAGATTTAAAAAATTAACCCCTTGTATTCTACTCTTAACATTTTTCTCCTTAATTTCTTGTTCTTTAGAGTATAAAAAAAATTATTTGCCTTGGCTATTTTTATGGATTATGTGAACTGGTGGCCTGCTAAACTTCATTTTACCTTAGAAAGTTTGAAAATGTCTTTGATTGGTGGCGGCAGGAATGGCAACAGGTATTAGACCAGTAACTTTAGACAGGATGTGAGTTCTGCAACCTTGATACTTGAGTTATGTACCTATGGCTAAGAAAGAATTCAGAGCCAACATTCAAGCTATAAAAGAACATTTATTTGGAAAGTCACAGAGGTAGAAGAAGAAATGGGTTTAGGAAACAAGTTATAGAGGCAAAGGAGAGACCCTTGGAGATTAGAAATGAGGTAGGTTAAGGTGACAAGCCCAGGGGGAGAGAGAGGGAAGAAGAAAGTCCCAGGCATGCTTCCAGAAAGAAAGCGCTCTGGGTCCTCTGTCCTGAGGGTTTTTTGGGTGGTGATTTTAGGGGAGGCCCCAAGGGCCCAGGGGAATATCTCAAAAGAATATTTAGCAGATTTCCAGGTGCGTCCTTTCAGGGTCTAGGTCTCCACTGATTGGTCAGCACCAGGGCAGGGGGTCATTATTTAATGCAGCTGGTCCTGAGGTCAGCCTTAGGGTCACTTGTCTGGTTTTGCTGCTTTTGTGGGCCTGGAGCTGAAATACAACTGAGGCCTAGAAGTTATCTCTAGGAAGGAAAGGTCAGGGGTTCCAAAGGCAAGACCAACAATATGCTAGGGGAGGAATGGTCATTCTGGTGGCGAGGCCCCACCCTAAAATTGTCCTTTGCCCCTGGCGCTTTTCACTTTGGTGACAATTTCTGGCACTGCTTACCTTCTATACCTGGCTCTTTTAAAAACTGTTATTTTTTTATTTCAGAGAGGAAGGAAGAGGAAGAGGTAGAAACATCAATGATGAGAGCTAATCACTAATTAGCTGTCTCCTGCATGCCCCATACTGGGGATGGAGACTGCAACTGGAGCATGTACCTTGACTGGGAATAGAAACTTGACCTTCTGGTTCATGGGTTGATGCTCAACTACACTGGAGGGCTGTGCCTGGATCTTTGTCCTTGCTCTGCTCATGTCTTCCTAACTGCCTACCACAAATTATTTGGTAACAATTGTCTTTTGTTTCTTGGAATTAGAAGATGTACCTCACACCCTAACCGTAACCCTAATCCTAACCTTAACCTTAACCTTAACCATTTCAACAACATATTTAGTTGAAGTCATCAACTCATCACAGAAGATACTGTCTTTGCATTCCTAAACCCAAATATTTTCCCTTAAATTTGTAACCTAGAAACACATTCATTTGGAATGGAAACATCTATCCTGAGGTCTGTGAAACTACCAAAATGGTATAAAATTTGTGTGGATTTCCCTTTTTTTTAATTTTTTTAGAAAAGGATATGTCTATTTTTTATCAGCTTTTCAAAAAACCTGTTGCCACCTAATTTTTAAATTAATATCCCAGGAGGATATTTTATGACATTTTTCTATTTCTGCTTCAGTTATACCAAGAATTATGGCTATATAGCATCATTCAGATAATTTAAATATGTAATTTCTTTCAGAAGAACAGTCCATTCAAGGGCACGTAAAGATCAGTAGCCAGTGTTAGGAAATGGCCAATGAAATTGAAACTGGACAACCAATAGGCCATAAGCAGAGACGGGGTTGAATCATGTATTCCAACAATGCCGGCAGTATTGGAGAACAGCAGTTTCCCCTGTCCCCCTTAAGCCAGCTGCTTATATTGGGTTGAAGGACAATGATTACATGGGGAAATGGGCAAACAAATTACAGGCATAGGGATGTAGGTGAAAGGAATAGGAATGGGTACAATGGCTACAGGATACAGGCAATGGGTATAAGGGTGGGCAACTCAGACTCTGTGATTTAGATAACAAGGTCGTTAAGCTTTCCATGATAGTAGGCAGGATCGCATTCCAGGTTAAATCCCTGTCCCAGGGTGTACAGCTCTCAGTCAGGTTATAATATGCGTTCTCTAACCAGAACAGAACAATCACTGTTAACAGGGCATGGTTAATCTTTCTGCCCCTAACCAAATCCCATTCTTGTATGTGGTATTGTCTTGGTCGCTTGGGCTAATGTAGCAGAATACCATAGACTGGGTGACTAAAAAAAGCATTTATCTCTCACAGTTTTGAAGTCTGGAAGTCTAGGGTTGGGGTGCAGCATGGTTGGGTTCTTAATGGGGGCCCTTTTTCTAGTTTGTATCTTAGCAAGGAAGAAAAAGAGCCAGCTCTCTCTCATCATGGGGGCTCTACACGACCTAATTGCCTCCCAAAAGCCCTACCTCCAAAATCATCACCTGTAGGTTTCAGTATGTGAGTTTTAGGGGACACACACAGTCCATAGCAGGTAGTAAGCACATTATATTTCATTGGGATTATAGTGTAGCATTTCTCAAGCTTGGTGTAGGAAAATCAGAAATACCTGGATCTTACACCAAAGTGAATAGGAACTTTGAGGGCAATGATGCTTAGGAATCTGTATTTAGTGAATTTCTCTAGTGATTCTAACATACACTGAAATTCAAAAACACTGATAGACGATATATTGAAAAACTATAATCTATTTTCTTCTTTTCATGACAAATGAAATCAAAATACACAACGGGTATAGAACTTGCCTTGACCAGTGTGACTCAGCTGGTTGGGGAGTCATCCTGTGAACCTACAAGTTGTAGGTTTGATTCCCACTGAGGGCACACACCTAGGTTTCTGGTACATATCCTTGGGTGATGATTAAATAAAAAAAAAAAAGAATATAGAACTTTTTCAAAAGCAGCAGGAGTCATAACCAGATAGTCCTGTGATCAATCAAAGGTAATTGATTTCATGCTGGATATGGTTATGGTCCATTTTCTTTTTTTGAAAAGTGATGTTGTGCAAGCTCAGTAAAGGGAAAACTGACATCGCTTTGTTGAGACTGTTTAGGAGATGCTCTCTTTGGAGAGAACATTTAGATGGCACTGTGTCTGTCTGGGGGGAAAAGGTTTTCAGCTCTTGTCTGTTGATCTTGAGGCTTTGTTGCACTAGGGAATGGAACAGTCAGCGCACTATATCCACAGAAGCAGAAAGTGCTTTCTTTCCCCCAGCCCCTTCTCCCCAAGATGTCATATCTTGAAGAAAAACAAAACAGAAAAGGAACAAATTTATTCTCAGGGAGCTCTCAGGGAGCTTCGAGGAGCATGAATTATTTATCCTCAGAAATCCTCTACTATTTTTGCATGAAAGAGAGTTGTATTATTAAAAGTGAATGCTTCTTTTTTTCTGCATGTCAATAGCTGGGAGATCAGACTGGACTGGCTGTTAGATAGCTTTCTCCTTAAAGACTGAGCTCCCCAGGGCAGCTGCTGCAGCAGCTAAGTTTTTTATTTTTATTTTTTAAGACAATACAATCATTAGAACTGATATATTAACATCCAAAATTGATGTGACAGGGGTCTGCCACTAAGGCAGACTAAAAGGAAGAAAAGGCCATTAAAATGATCCCAATTACCTTTTAATTATGAATTAACACATTTGCAATAGCACAGAGCAGAGAATTTCTGGGTGCGTGTGCATGTGTGTGTTTAAATTGCCTGGGCTTATGAGCCTCCTTATTTTTCTTTCAGCTAGGCAGAGCAGTAAATTCTCTACTACCTTCCTTCTGGAACTCAGGAAGTCAATTCTTCTTGCCTGGGGAAAATTTAAATTTCCCCCCTGATGCCAGTAATCTCATTTTCTTGCCAAGCAGTTGTGCAAATGAGAACAATTGTTTTGTCTTTTCTAGTTTATACTGGGCTTCTCTAGAGCTGGAAGAATATGGTGTTTACTCGATAAAGTAAAGTTTAGTCAGGAAGAGGAAGTTTGGCATTACAATCCTGGAGGGATGGAAAATACAGGAGAATTATGAATGGATTTTGCCATGCTGCTGGGCAGTGGCCTTGGGAGTCACAGCCTCTGATGGCTCAGCTAGCAACCTGGTGCTCTTTGCTCTGGGGTACTAGTAAGTATAAAACTGGAGACTGTCAACATTTTACTCCTGAAAATAAAATACTAGTTGTTTTGGAATCAGCTCTTGGCGTCTTTTTTCAGAGTTGAGGGAGACCCCCGTATTTAAATCATTATTATACTGGAGGCCCGGTGCATGAATTCATGCACCAGTGGGGTCCCTTGGCCTGGCAGGCAGGATTGGGCTGAAACTGTCTCTCCAACATCCCCTGAGGGGTTCTGGGTTGCCAGAGGGTGCAGGTCAGGCCGAGGGACCAGGGTGCAGTGGCTGGGGAGGAATGCAGGAAGGCTCCAGGGCATGTCTGGCCAGTCTCTCTCAGTCTCAATTGGTCAGACCCCAGCAGCAAGCTGACCTTCTGTCAGAGAGTCTGCCCCTGCCTTCCCCCCGCCCCCACTGGTGGTCAGTGCACATTATAGTGAGCGGTTGAGCAGGCTTAGCATGTCATTAGCATATTATGCTTTGATTGGAAGACCAGACACTTTGCATATTAGACTTTTATTATGTAAGATAGACCCTGCATGTCCAATATGTGTATATTATCTGGCTTCACTGGGGGAAAGCAGTTTGTTGATGTCCCTTTTTTAAAACAGGTAACCTTTTAAAGAAAAATGTCAAGGCTCTTGGTAGAGAAATTCTAAAGGGAAATAGTTGATCTGTGGTGTTACAGCCAGCCACCTCCATCTTAGACATTCCCACCCCACAAGTGCTCAGGGTCTTTGTAGTGCTGACAACCCTTTCTCACTCTGACTTTCATGCCTCCTCCTTTCTCCCTTACTGTCTTATTATTATCTAGGAGCTTGATGTATTTCTATGAAGCACACGATTAGAAACAACCCAAATGCCCATCAATAGAGAGGACTGGCTAAATAAAACACGGCACATCCATTTGATGAAATACAATGGAGCTGCAATAAAGAATGGAGAAGCTCCGAGTACTGATAAGAAGAGATTGCCAAGATTCATTGTACAGTAAACAACAAGAGGCCTAGGACAGTGTGTATGTAGTGTATCTTTTGTGTAATCTCTTGTTGTGCAAAATGTGGTGAGGGAGTAAGAATCTGTGTGTTTATTTACTTGTATATACTTAGGAACATCATCTAGAATGACACACACATGTGCGCACACACGCACACACACACAACTACACCTGCCTAATGACAGTGGCTAATGCTGAGGTAGGAAGTGATTCAGCTGAGGAGAGATAGTTCATTATATACCTTTTTGTTATTTAATTAATTGTATATATATTTAATTAAATAAGAGCTTTTTATTTAAGTATAACATATATTCAGAAAATTGCAAAGAGTCTAGTCCACAGCTCAAAGTGCTCATATCATCCAAATCTAGAAAGAGAGCTTTACCCGTCCCCCCATTCCCCGTCAGTAACCCCGTGCTGCGAGGAATCTTATCTGTCTCAGGTGCCCTCCAGTCACTACTTGCCTTCCATGGTACCTCCTATTGTGACTTCTGCTAAAAATTTGTTTTCAAAAAAGAGCTAAAACCATGACTATACAAAAATACAATGCATATGAGTCAAAGATTTAGCTTTAATCATTAATTAATGAGGACACTGGTAAAATCTAAGCAAATAAATGAACAAATAAAAAATAAATTTAAAACAGTTCAAGGAGAATCCAAAGAACAGACCCATACAGGCAATTAAGAATGCTGAAGTGAATTAGCTAATAGATGCAAAATTAGCCACTATTCACAGGGCAATAATCAGTAACATCTTCACTTGACAAAACTCATTTGTGTGTCTATAGACAAGAATAATTTGCAATACTATACATTGTCTACAACTTTAGAGTTATAAAGTAGGTCAAAGACCATGAGAGTCACAGGCTTCTACAGAATCAGATAACTCAGAAGGGTTATCTTTGAAAAGAAGTCCAGTGATATTTTTTTTTTTACCAATTTCAAAGTCTTTCACTGTTTGTTTGTTTTTTTCTGATGCATTGTGCATTAATTTTGTTTGTTTCTGAATGTGTGTAGATTGAACATAATAACAAAAGGCCAAGAGGTGTCATGACCAAAACGACCAAGCGACTGGTTGCCATGAGGTGGCATGGACCACCTCAGCCCAGGTCCCGGGTGCCTGGTAGTGGCAGTAGCAAAGCAGCCTGGGTCCCAGATGCCTGGCAGCAGCTGAAGCAAATCAGCCTGGGTTTTGGGTGCCAGAGGGAAGCCGGTGCTGGCAGCCAGGGGAAGGAAGGCCTGTTCTTTTTAAAAAAATATATTTTATTGATCTTTTACTGACAGGAAGGGAGAGGTATAGTTAGAAACATCGATGACAGAGAAACATAGGTCAGTTGCATCCTGTATCCTGCATGCCCCCTACTGGGGATGTGCCTGCAACCAAGGTACATGCCCTTGACTGGAATTGAACCTGGGACCCTTGAGTCTGCAGGCCAACACTCTATCCACTGAGCCAAACCAGTTAGGGCGGAAGGACTATTCTTGCACGAATCTTTGTTCATTGGGCCTATAGTTTACATATAAAAATTCTGACTTCTTTCCTTCAATATTATTTATTAGATTTACTTGTGAGTAATTTTTGTAAGTTCATTTTCATTGTAAGAATATATCAGAATTTGTTTATTAATTTTATTGTTCATGGACAATTAGATTGTTTTCTGTTCTGAGTTGCTAAACTAACAGGAGTCAGCAACATTTTTCTATAAAGGGACAGATAATATGTTCAGCTTTGCAGGCCTTTCAGTTTGGTTGCAGCTAAAAAAATGAATCTTTTTTTGGGGGGTGGGTCAAAGTTGAGGATCAAGAAGAATAAACATAAGCATATACTTCCCTGTCCTAAATCACACCCAAGGGGAGAGATGGGGCCAGGTGAATTTCTGGACATGAACTTCTGGGGGAAGGACTGTGTATACCTGCTACTTTACCTTCTAATAATGCAAATGGGTATAGGGAATAGAGTTTTAAGCTTAGGCACCAAGCAGTTTGGAGTAAATACCAGCTATGCAAGGAGTTGTTTGGGAATGCCAATTGCTACCTGGCAAAGTCACAAAAAGTTGGATTTACCCTCCTGAGAGGAAGAACACCTGGTCCTATAGCAAGCTGGGCTCACTAGGTGCTGGTCAGCTCATTGCTTAGAACTTGAGCTCTGTTGTTCTTCATTGTATATCCTGCCTGTTTCTCCCCTCTGCAACTAATTTATAGATTTTATGGTACAACACTAAGTTCAGGTCAAGCAAACAAAACAAAACATGTCTTTGGGCTACCAGTTTGAGAACTCTTGAGCAGACATTGTAAACCAAAATGCCTAGTTAGGGATTAACTCAAAAGGGAAGACCTGCCTGATGGCTCCTTTCAACCCTCACACTGAAAAAGTGTCTTCCTGTGCCCTGAGGTCAGGGAAAAGCCAAATATGAGGAAGAAAATTAAATGACTGACCAGTCCCCCGGAAAGAGGAGGGATTCATTTTATTGAGTTCTGTTGAGTCTGTAGCAGATAAAAGCAAAAAAGATAAATTTTCAGTGCCTTCATATAGGAAATTCTTAATGAATGATGTTCCTACCCTAGTAGAAAAATTAGAATCTTTAAAATTGATGGGGGAAATGACTGAACTATAGGCTTCTCTTCTTTTTTTTCTGTGACCTCATCTTTGCTTGGGAGTACTTGTTCATGACAGGTGCTATGCCGCATACACTCCCTGGCTCAGGGCTGGGGTGTGGGTGGCTGATATCACTGCCCCTATTGCTCTTGAGAAAACCTGGATGTCAATCCCTTTCCACTTCCCCCAGAGCATAGCTAGACAAGGCTGTCCTGCTTTAAAAGACCTTAGGGGTGCCATGAGAAAATATTCATGCGCTCATCATTTGACCGGGATTTATTGGTGCTTCTTATATGCCAGGCGTTATGCTAGGGCTAGAGACTTATTGGTGAGAAAAACAGACACAGTTCCTGCCTTCTGGTACTACTCCAGGGCTCATCAAGATGGCGATATAAGTTGGCTAATCTTAATTACAATACATGACTTGCTCATTGCTTGTGTTCTTTATACAGATCTATCTTAGCTTCTGGACTTCTTCCAGCTGTTGGAAGCTGACTTAGTTACCCCTGAATATGTGGATATCTATTCTCCTCAAAATCCAGGCAGAAGAGAGCAGGCACGAGGCTTGTTCTTCCTCTGGTGTTCATGAGTCAGTCTTATTGGGCTCAGTTACCTCTTTGAAGACAATTTTTCTTCCCCAGGCAGACCAGACTCTTCCTACCCATAGGTGTTTGGCATTGCTCTAGCCTATTTCCAAAGGATAAACATATTGGAACACAACCTAGAAACCCTGGCCCCGTAACATAGAAAATGGAGTTGTCATGGGTGTCACTTCACAATTTTACACTTGAAATTTCCTGATTTTGAAGAAAAGAATAGGAGTTGACATGATAGTGCAGAGAAACAATATGGTTGATTAGGTCTAGAATCTATCAGCTCTGACTATTACTTTTAATAAGCATGTTCTATTTAGCTCTATATTTGGAACTTGAACTTGAGTCCTTTGGTGTTGGTGTAATTTTCAAGAATTACTAAGCATTGACTTCCATTAGGTAGAAGACTATTTCTAAGTGATCTAAAAATTAGCTTGCCATTCATTTGGCAGTCGACAAATATCCAGCACATATTTTGTATCAGATTCTGTGCTAGGTATTGAGGATATAGCAAATGATTCAATTACCTACATATAAGACACTTAATGAATAATTATATAAATTACTATGACCCAATGCATGAAATTCGTGCAAGGGGCTCAGCCTCACCACAGCCTTGGCCCCTTCTAATTAGCATATTATGCTTTTATTATTATAGGTGTGTGTGTGTGTGTGTGTGTGTGTGTGTTCATAATATGTGTGACTGCATCAATCAGAATTCATTTGTGTATTTTGGAGTAAAGAATAAATCCTGTACAATTGTGACAAGAGCTGGGAGGTGAAGATCTGGAAGTGGGAGGCATTTGGGGGAGAGTCTGCTGGAAGCCCTGGGATGGACGGACTAACCACAGCTTCCACATTAGGCTCTTACAGTGAGGAGTTTGTGGAGAGACTTTTTAGAAGCTACTTCCTCTTGGGCTTCATGGCTTGGGTCTCGTTGTGGGCCTGGGGCCACTGTTGGGCAGCAGAGCTAGCAGTCAGGAAGAACAATTGGACACAGAGCAGAGCAGAGTGAGTGCAGATAGGACCTGGGGCCACCTTGACTCTGACCTTGACCAGGTTTACTGTTTCACTTCTACATTCTAAAGTTTTGTACAATACAGTTTCTTTATTTTGGCCGTCTCTAACCTGGAAGCATAATTTGCATCTTTAATCAATTTGTCTGCACCATCCAGCAAAATAATTATATAAATGAAGGGTAGCAGAATATACCCCCCTAAACTCTTTGGTGTAGGATTATTTTGAATTGAAGGAACCTGAAAAACATCTAAGGCAGAGAGAGGCTTCCTCTGAACTCCTCTTCTCTGCCTACAGAGAGATCCTCCCAAAGGAACCTAACTGCCATACATCTCCTCCCCTGGAGTTTCGTCAACTGGGGAAGATTAACTCCCATCACAGGAGCGGAGATGGGAAATTGACACCATTTTGATTTCATAGTCACAATCATACCTCCATCTGTTCTTCTAAGACCTATTCATCTTTTTCTAAAAATCACTTACTCTTCCCTATTAAGACAAAATATAAACTTTCAAATCTTACCACTTTTTTAGGTATTCACTCCCAACCCCTGCCCCGTGATACTCCCATGCACATACTAGTAATATTAACGGTTAATGAATTTGTATATCTTTTCTCCTGTTAGCCTACCTATTGTCGGTTTGTTTTATAGACTCAACTGTTGAACATTAGAGGGTAGGGAGAAAAGCTGCATGTAAAATAATATTGTAATCACCAATCATGTGTGTAAGCAGGCCAAATGTATTAAATATATCTATTTAAACTTTTCTGGGACCAGAGTTATTTGGAAGTTCCGTTAAATGAGATACAATATGTATTAAAATGATTGGAACTGTGGTTTGAATAAAGACCTTTGGACAAGAAGCCAGAAGATTTGGGCATGCCGTCTCACCAGCCCCAGCCACAGTAGCCTGGTCTGTAAAATGAGGGGGCTCCTTCCGATGACCTGCAAGGGATTATGGGATAGAAAATCACTTGAGGCCAAGCACTGCAAGATATCCTTGCTGATTAGGTTTTCTCAAATTAGAAATGCAAGCCTTCCCCTTCATATCATGTAATTGGTTTTACGTTGCAAAATCCATTCAAAATCTTTTGTCTAGGCTCTTCCCCCCCCCACTTAATAATGGCTCACTTGTTAGCCCTTGTGATAGGTACTAGAGCAAAAATTAAAAATCACAAAATAAATGGAAGTTGGAAGGGAGCATGACAGATCATCAGGCCCAGCCATCTGCAGTGGCAGCGTGTTTGGTGGTGGTTTGTTCAATAAATATCCAGGAGTAGCCAGCCAAGTGTGCGTCACTTGAACATGGCTCAGAGTGCTGGTCAGACTTGCGGACTTTTTCTTTTATTTATCCTTGGCACTTGGCTGAGGTTTCTGGTCATCCATCTGGTCCCAGAGCAGAGTGTGAAGTATGTGCAGAAAACTGGGTTCCATAGGCAGGGCAGAATCCAGTTAAGTTTGTATACGCTCTCTCCATTCCCACCTCCGTCTCTCTGGAGAGGGCAGCTTCAGCTCTGCCTCCAACCTCTTGTTTATCCCCATTTCGTTGGAGCTCAAAGCGATAAACCACAAAGAGCTTAGCACGGTGCTAAGCATGGAGTAGGAGCCCAGGACTGTCTTTGCAAACTTCTGTGATGTGAGAAGGTGGTGTGAAGGGGGACGCAGAGATCCCAGCCATGGGGCCAGAGGAAAGCTAGCGCCCCGCCCCCGAAGCTGAAGGAGGCAGAAGCAGTTTCTCCTGAGAGCCTCCGGAGGAAGCGGTTCTCAACCTGTGGGTTCACCTAAATACATCCTGCATATCAGATATTTACATTACTATTCATAACAGTAGCAACATTACAGTTCTGAAGTAGCAACGGAAATAATTTTATGGTTGGGTCACAACATGAGGAACTGTATTAAAGGGTCGGGGCATCAGGAAGGTTGAGGACCACTGCTCAGAGGAAGCGAGGGATCCTGATTTCAGATTCCCAGCCTTCAGAACTGCTAGTGAATACATTTCTGTTACTTTACACCACCAAACGGGGGGTAATTTGTTGCAGTAGCCATGAGAAAGGAAGCCCCTCACCCCCCCCCCCTTTTTTTTTACTACTCTAGCACTTTCTTAATCCTGTTTCTCAGTTTAGGTGTTACCTCCTCCAGGAAGTTCTCCAGTATCTCCCTTGGGTCTGAGTTAGATGGACTCTTTGTATGTCCCCACAGCAGCTTGTGCTCACTTTTATTAGAAAACGCATCACCTTTTACTGTAAATGTTTCTTAACTTGTTACTGTTACCCCTAAGTTTTGACAATCTGAGGGCAAGGACTGTGGCGTTCAATTCTCCCTCCTCGCTGCTCCAAACTCCACGCAGCAGTTTCTTCCTAGAGGTGACTGAAGACACGGTTACAAGTGAATTCCATCTCTATTAGCCACGCAGAGTTCCAATTGGAATGCAGTACTGACGCACCTTGTTTACTGCGCTGCTGCACAGGTGTCATGGATTTTTTTTTTTTTTTTTTTTTTTTTTTTTTTTTTTTTTACAAATTGAAGGCAAGACCCTCCACCAGCAAACAGATTACGACTCTCTTGATTGCGATACACCCTTCATTACCGTGGACTGGAAGGGAACCTGCAATATCTCGGAGGTATGCCCGTATTATGCTACCATACTTCATTTTCAACTTCTGATTGGGGAGATTTAGCACATACTCTGTTTGCAGGATCGCTGGCAAGTTTCTGCAGCGTCCTACCGAGGGGGCGTAGGGCGCTGTGGCCTCCAGGTCTAAGCTTAAAAACACCTTGAGGCTTTGAAATGACAGTTTTCCAGCTTCTCCTTAACGCTTCAAAAGCCTGGTATACAGGCCTAGGTAATAAACTCTTTTCCATGGGTGAGTTCTGACCGAACACGTGGCTGCCTGATGTAGAATAAAGTAGAAGAAAGATCAAGGTTTTCAAACATGAGTACGTGACAGGATGGTCTGGGCTGTTGATAGATGTGTAGTATTATGAAGGGAGGTTGTTTTTGGGCAATTCGATAAACATTTGGGTAAAGATATCAATTGATACTTTTTTTTGCCTACCTTGATTCCCACATGGGGGGGTTTTGATGGAGCTTTAGCTTTCTTTCCAAATCAGCAGCAGAATAGAGCCATGCAGCGTTTTCCTGTCATTAGAGTGGAACAGAGTAGCCTTTTTATTTTAGGAGGTAAGAAATTAGTTTCATTTTTGCAGACCGTAAGTTCCCCTAAACATAGAAGTCATTCTGTGGTACCGTTTTTTAAAGTAGAATTCTCATCTGAAGTGGGCATCTTTCAGATTTTATAGGTTTCAGAATAGTCCAGTTTAGGCAAGTTAGCTAGCAGATGGTTTTAATACAATTTTAAAAACGACATTAATATTCTCATTGATACAAGGTGGAGCATTTGTTAAAGATCGTTATCTTTATTGCTCAGTGATTTTCTAGAATTTGATAATATGAAGCAAGGTCTCACCAATAACACTCGATTACTTTTTCATCATTATGCTTAATTATATTACTACTTTGCATATATACCGAATCTAATTAAGTAATTATAATTATAATTTTCTTATAATTACTGAAGTGTTTTATATTTTGAAACTACCCCTGAGGGTTATGTTGTTGTCGTCTCAGGTAGTAAGCAAATATTCATTTCTCACTTCTATTAAGATGACTTGCTTTTTCTTATTAGTTTTATTAAAATTTAATAATAGTGATAATTGTTCTTGATATTTAGCTAGTATATTTTGTGCTTAATTTTCTGTTTAACAAATGCTTTTCCCCTTAGTTTTTCTTTTACACAGAGGTAAATGCTTAGCTCATTAACAGTCCCCTTTAATCTTTCTGAAAGGTATTTCTTGATGTCTATTTTAATCTTTGAATAAGTTTCTCTTCCAATTTCAATACACTGGAAATAAGTCTCTTTAGCTTATTAATGACTTATTTATTGACATCTATTTTCTTGTTAAATTAAAAAAATAATTATATTGGCATAACTTGATAAACTTCTCAGTAAAGCACTTCAATGTTCTTATCCTTCTGTCTTCAATTTAAGGCAATGAAAACTAATCAATCTGCTGAAAGTACACTAAAATGTAGCTTTTTCCCACTGACTCTCAACAACCTTCACACATCTGCTACCTAAAATTCAATACTAACTTCTCTCTGTTTCAGAAAAAAGTTGGGAAATGACTATTATTAATTATCTTTTAAAGTCTCCTCAATTTTTCAACTTCTTCATTTAACTTCATTTGAATTTGTGAGAACTTAGCTGTTCTTTAAACACGTTTTGAAGGGATTAATATAAGAGTACTGGGAGAAATTATTTACAAACCATTTGTCTGACAAAGACCTTGTATCTAGAATATATAAAGAACTCTCAAAATTCAACAGCAAAGAAACAAACAATCCAATTAGAAAATGGGCAAAGGACACCAACAGACATTTAACCAAGGAAAGTATGTGAAAGGCAAATAAATACACATATGAAAAGTTGTTCAACATCATTAGCGATTTAGGGATGTGCAAATTAAATCCACAATGAGAGCTCACCACACACCTGTTAGGCACAGCTAAAATTCATGATAGTGACAATATCAAATGCTGGCTAGGACACAGAGAAACCGGGTCACTCAGACATTACTGGGAATTAAATGGATACAAACACTGGAAAATAGTTTTGTGACTTCTTATAAAACTAAACAGGCACTTAGCATAAACCTCAGGAATTGAATAAACTCTTTTATTCCAGAGAAATATTCATGCAAAAACTTGAACATTTACAGCAGTGTTATTTTTAGTAGCCCTAAACTGGAAACACCCAAATGTCTGTCAGTGGGTGAATAATTAGACAGACACTGGTATATCCATACAATGGAACACTACTCAGCAATTAAAGGAAGCAAACTATTGATATAGGTATATATATCAATATATGTATATATGTATATATGTACACATATACATATGATATATGTATATATACACACACACACATACACACAACTATATCTGAAGGGCAATATGGTTAGTGGAAAAAAAAGGTTATATATGATACTAGAGACCCAGTGCATGAATTCATGGACCAGTGGGGTCCCTTGCCTGGCCTGTGGGATTGGGCCCAAACCGGCTCTCCAACATCTCCCAAAGGGTTCCAGATTGGGAGAGGGTGTGGGCCATGCTGAGGGACTCCACCTGTGCATGATCGGGACCAGGGAGGGATGCGGGAGGTTGGCCAGCCTGGGAGGGCTCTAGGGCATGTCTGGCCCATCTCACTCAGTCCCAATCAGCCGGACCCCAGCAGCAAGCTAACCTATTAGTTGGAGCTCTGCCCCCTGGAAGTCAGTGCACATCATAGTGAGTGGTTGAGCGGTCTTAGAATATCATTAGCATATTATGCTTTGATTGGTTGAACAGAAGAATGTTCAACCAGACACTTAGCTTATTAGGCTTTTATTATATATGATGATTGTATTCATATAACATTCTTGAAATGATAAAACTATATAGAGAGAACAGTGGTTGCCAGGGGATATGGGGTCATGGAGAGTGGGTGCCAATATAAAGAAATGGCATGTGGTGATGAAATAGATTTATTCTGGTGGTGGTTGTGGTTACATGAATTTTACATGGTATCACCTTGCATAGAAACACACACACACACACACACACACACACACAAAAGTACATAAACACCAGTGAAAATGGAATAAGTTCTATAGTTAATAGTATTGTTACAATGTGAATTTCTTGCTTTAATAATGTAGTGCCACTGTGTATGATGTCCCCAAGAAGGAAGCTGGGGAAAGGCTTTCGCCTCCTACAGGTCTTTGCTCTACTTTACTTTCAATAATGAAGATTTCCTTGACTGTCTATATAAAACTGAAATCGACACCTTACCCTGAATTTCTTAATGTACTTCCCTACTTCTTCTAGGTCATTTATCACTCTGACACACTGTGTGTTTCACTTACCTGTTTCAACTCTCCATGAGGGTAGGGGCGTTTTTCTGTCTCTGTGTATGTACATTCCTGCCCTCTCCTTTTCTTATAAGGACACTAGTTCTATTGGATTAGGGTCTCATCCTTATGGTCTTATTTAAACTTAAATTACCTCCTTAAAGGCCATATCTCCAAATATAGTCACATTAGGGGATAGGACATTAATTTATAAATTTGGGGAAATAAAATTCAACTCATAACACTCACATTTTATTTTACTTTTAAAAATATATTTTTATTGATTTCAGAAAGGAAAGGAGAGAGAGAGAGATTGAAACATCCATGATGAGAGAGAATCATTGATTGGCTGCCTCCTGCATGACTCCCACAGTGGGGTCAAGCCCGTAACCCAGGCATGTGCTCTGACCAGGAATTGAACCATGATCTCCTGATTCATAGATCAATGCTCAACCACTGAGCCACTCCACCTGGGCCGCTCTCACACTTTAAATCTACCGATGGAATAGCCACTTTGTTATTTTCATGGAATATTTATAAATTGTGTACTTGATGGCAAAGAAAACTCAGACAAATTCAAAGACAAGAAAAGGAGAGCCAATATTTTAGTGATAATTAAAAAAATAAGATGACCAAAAAAGTATCAACATAATCCCATAATTAACATGAGTCAAAAAACTCAAACTGATATTATAAATTGCCATGATATAAAACTCTATGCTTGCAGTTAAAGTTATATTAAGAAGAAAATATGTAACCTCAATGCCTCATTATTAAAGAAGAAAGTAAAAATTAAGGAACTTGAAACATAGCTCTAGAAATTAGGAAGAGGAGCAGTACAGTTGACCAAAAGACACTGGGAAAAAACATAATACAGAAACTGAAATTGATGTAGGAATAACAACAGAAAGAGTGGAAAGTAGAGTAAATCCAGGGGCTCATCCTTTGGAAAGACTAACCAAAGAGATAAAATCCTCTGCAAGCATGATGAGGAGAAAGAGAATAGACAGAGAGGATAAAGCACAGATGTGCAAGGGCTGTGCAAATGATAAAATACTACTCAGCGAAGCTCTTTGGTAATACATTTGAAAATCTAGACAAAAGTGAATGTTTTCAATCAAAATGTGTGTTATGCCAAGGAATAGAGTTTGCCTAGACGCATTGCCATGGAAGGGATTGGGCGGGCAATTACAGATCTCCCATAAAACAGGCACGCAGGTCCAGATGGCTCCTATCACAGCTGAGTTTCTATCCAGCCTTTAAAAAACAGATGACTCCAATGTTATTTAAACCATCATTGGGGAACTTCCAGTCCTCGGAATTAGACTGGAAGTTCCCCAATTACTTTATGTAGACAGATGAACGTTAATAGCAAAACCTGATCAATATAATACAAACATAACCCCCAACTAAAGACTATTTTCACTGATATAGATGCCAACACTCTAAATAAAATAAGCAAGTTCAGTGCCATATATCAAAATAACATGCACCCTGATCAATTACAGTTTATTCTATAAAGAACATGTATTGAATATTAGGTAATTATTAACATAATCACATCATAAAATATAAACTCTACTACATGTAGGCTGCATGAGGGGAGGAATTTTGCATGCTTTCTTCACTGCTGTATCCCAGTATCTAGAACATCTGTCATAGGTGTCTGCTCAATAAACATTTTTGAATGAATGGATTATGTTAATTAAGTCAAAGGAGATAGATTACATGGTTATATCCAGTGGTATGTGGTCAATGTTGAACAAACAACTTTAAAAAAAAGCCCTGATTTATTGTGTTTGCTGATTTCCATGGTGCAAATACTTCAACCATGATCATTTTAAATCAGTTCAACCATCAGCCAACATGATACCACTGAGCTGGCTATCCCACTGACATATGGATAGATGCAGAAAAGACATTTGGAAAGTCAGCAGCCATTCCTGAACAAGTAATGGAAGGCTATTACTTATACACTGAGTGGCCAGATTATTATGACAGGCCAGATTATTATGACCACCCCATCCGTACTTCGTTGGGACACCTTTGCCTTCAGTACTGCGGTGATTCTTCTTGGCATTGACTCCACGAGATGTTGAAAGGTGATGCGAGGAATCTGACACCATGCCTGATGAATAGCACTGTCCAGTTCTGTGAGATTTGATGGTTGTGGAACCAGCTGCCTGATGGCTCTTTTAACTTCATCCCACAAATGCTCAATTGGATTGAGATCTGGTGATTGTGGGGGCCGCCTAAGCAAGGTAAAGTCTCCCCCATGTTCCTGAAACCACTCCTGCACAATATGAGCACCATGGCATGGCGCACTGTCTTGTGGGAAGAAGCCATCTCCATTGGGATACTCCATTGACATGACAGGATGAACTTGATCAGCAATGATACTTAGGTATGTTGTGCTATTCAGCTGTTTATAATGATCTGGCCCTCTAGCAACTTCTGTGTGGAATTATAGCTAATTTGCCTATAAATGTCAGGTGGTCATAATAATCTGGCCACTCAGTGTATATGATTAAGTTGTATTTGCTGAAACCCCAAATAAACACAATTTTAAATATGGATCCACTGAAATGATTTCAGTTGAATGAAGAAGCCACAGAGGTTGCTGCTGTCATCATCATTATTTAACAGTACTTTGAAGAGGTTTGCAAATGTAGAAAGGTAACAGTGTTAAAAATTAGTGTAAACTGGAAAAGAAATCTCTTTGGGCAAGAAGTAGTATATCTAGAGAAATCAAGTTACTCTTTTAATAAAAATGAACAAAAACCCAAACAAAGTATAAACACAGTACAGTATACAGATATGGTAACATAGAAATCTATACCCGAAACCTATGTGATCCTATTAACCAATTTTACCCCAATAAGTTTAATAAAAAAGTAATAAAACACAAATAAACAAAAACCAAAGTATAAACAGTACAAGAATAACAAAATGAAATAAAGCACAATCAAACCAAAGCAAAAACTGCTAGAGTTAATAAGAAAATTTAGTGAAGTGATTAGATACAAAATGAAATATTAATATATTTTTTTCTATATTAGCAGTAAACAGCTAGAAATGGAAATGGTAAAATGGTTTATTCACAAATACCTTCTTTTCTATTGTTGACCATATCCACAGTCAGACAAGTTGCTGACTTTACAAGATGGCATTGTGATTTGGGCTAATAAAAAAAATAATGATGAAGTGGTCGAGAATATGTGATGAGGGTGAGGGGGGAACTATGGAGTGAGGGTGTTTGTAACACTCATGAATTGGCAATATAAAAATGTTCAAAATGTATTTTTTTTAGGGTCACAAAGTAGAAACAGATTTTTCGTCTTTCCTGCTATTGCTAAATGTTATGATGATGCCTGTTTTTCATGCTTGCCTATCTTACAGTGGTGGTTATGAACCTTTAAGGCTCTGAGCAGCATAGAGCTGGTAGGCTGGTCTGGCTCATGGATCCTTAAGCCCTCATGGTAGCTGGTGCACCAAGTGTACATAATATATCATGTGTCTCAAAGGAGGAAACATTCACCAAAATGTTGTGCATCCTAATATTCCAACATCTTCTCTGACATTCTCCTATTCTACTTCCTCTCATCGTCATAACCTGCCATGTGCTGAAATATTTGGGGGCTGGCAGACACTTCATATTTAAATTGCTGAACTTCACATGCTTTCTGATGATCCTGGTCCTTATAATAACTTCAATGAACAAGTCATACATTTCCAGTGGTTCCTGGATTTGTATATGAAAAGTCCTATATTTTATAGATTTCATGCAATAAACATTGAAAAACAAAATCTTGATCTGGGGAGCCATGGAAATAGAGGTGGGGGGAGGCGGGGGCAGTGGAGGGAAGGTAATCTGCAGCACTGGATTCTGTGCTTGCCTGGGCTTTTGACTCATGTGGAAGTGAGGTTAGAACTAATACAAAATTTGGACGCTTAAAGAAGCAATTTGGAAGATTCCCTTCTGCCATATGGCTTAAGGATAGTGTATTTACAAACTGAGATAAATTGTGATGGTTCTTAGAGTTAGTGTTCTAACACACTGTCATGAACCCTAAATAAATAATCTTGGTAGTCCCAAATAGGAATGCCATCGAGTGTATCTTTGTGGAAGAAAAGACTTGGACATGCTGATGTATAAGATTTTACCAATATGCCTCTGTGCAGATAAATGCACACTTGGCTCTCAGAATGTGTTTGGCTCCTGGCTGTATTTTACTGCTCCTGTTTCTTATGACTTTAACATTGTTTAGGTATCTGGCTTAGTTTTGCTTGACATGGTATTAAGATAACATTTTATAAATTTATAAACTTCTTAACATATATGCAGGGAAATGTGATGATGAAAAGAGTATAAAAATGGAAACTATGTCTGGGCTGATGGGAACAGACTGGCACTCTATTCCAGTGAGTGATCTGGAAGTAGTTTGCTTAGGATATCTGAGTGCTGCTTCTTGGTATATATCCCAAAGGGTCTCAAATAGGTCCTTAAGTAGGATGACCATACAGCCTGGTTTTCCTGAGCAGTTCCTGTAATAAAACCCCTATTCACCCTCAGAAGTTACCTTGCTTGGGTGGCATGGTCATCTAACCCATAGGTGTCCATGTCTGAGGATGTGCATTGCAGTGGCAGGGAGGTCGCTTCATGGAGAAAGGGAGCAGGGAAAACATAGTGGAAATACAGACTAAGTTCAAAACAGCAGTCAGAATCTAAGAACTGGATGTTCTTGATATAGGCTAATCTTCAAACCATGCTGCTAGTTTAAAGGGAAATAGCCAGACTGAAATAGATACTATTTTATAAAATAAAATACATGCAAAAAGAAAGAAAAAAAGAACAATGTGCATGTTGCAAGTGCATATTGCCAACCAAAAGGTAGACAATAAGCACAATTGTTGGCTAAAAGAAGAGAGAGGAATGAGAGGGGGTACTAGAATTAAAGGGGAGCGAAATAAAACAAGGTGGTGTCATGTGCAGTCCAGTGCCAATAATGTGCTATGACCTGAACAGTGTGATTAAGGCAACACTCTGTACCTGATGTCCCCCAGAGTGCCCTGCGGTCTATAATTATACATGATACAAGTTTAAAGAATGTATCTTTTAAAATATTTTTACAAGCCAGCATTAAAACATTATGTATCACTAACTCAGGTATGAGCAATTGGTCATAAAAATGAATATTAATGAATCTTTGCCAAAATAGAAGCTTCTGTTTTAAGACTCTAATTTGAGAATTTATAGAGCTGGGGATGGGGAAGGGTGGCTGAAGGAATTAAATAATCTCTGCAAAGAAAACCTCATCTCAGCTCTTCCTCCAGGCTCACGGCCAGCCTCTGAACAGCAGTCATTTCCCACAGCGTGTGTAATTATAAACGCAGCCCTTCATGCTCAGTCCTCATGCCTCTCACACCCAAACTCTAAGAAAATAAATACCTTAAGTTTGAATCTCTCCTCTGGTGTCTTAATGATACGCTTGGAAGATTTCACAGAGAAATGGTATTGATCTTCCCTATGGACTTTTGGGACTCCCTGGCAGGAGGCCTTGGCTGAAATTCTAGCTAGATTTGGGGATGAGTCAGGCTTATTAGTTGTCACCCACAGTGGTTGATGAGGCTCTATAGGGGGCAGCCCATCTCCCCTCACCACACCCCCCGCCCACCCTGTGTGTGTCCCTCTGGTTGGGAATGCTCCGTAGCTTTCCTGAGAAAGAAGAACCAATCTTCACTACAGAGAATATGTCTCCAAACAATCATACTAGGAAGGATAATAACAGCACAATCTAATCTAATACAAGAGTAATATGCAAATTAACCATCACTCTGAGACACCTAAAGCCACACCCACCAGCCAAGCTACGCCCACCAGACAATCATAGCTGCTGTATGCAAATTAATTCAGCCAAGATGATGGCTGGCAGCCACGGAGCTAGAGCAAACAGGAGGCTTTGGTTGCACCAGGAGTAAACTGCCTGCCTAGGCAGGGCCTCTGCTCAAGACAACAATTTTCAATTATAGAAGCCACGGAGCTGAAGCAAACAGGAGGCTTCCTGCCTGCCTAGGCCTCTGCTCAAAGCAACAATGTTTCAATTATAGAAGATAAACCCCAGAAACCTGATTCCAGCCAGCCTCGCTGGGACGTTGGGTCAGTGGGAGCGGTGGGCAGCCTGAAAGCCTGAAAACAGCCCTCAGCCCCTCACCCAGGCTGGCCAGGCACCCCAGTAGGGACCTGAACACTGAAGGGGCTGTGGCCAGCCTAAAATGGCCCTCTGCCCCTCACCCAGGCTGGCCAGGCATGCCAGCAGGTGGACATCCCCCGAGGGGTCCCAGACTGCAAGAGGGCACAGGCCAGGCTGAGGGACCCCCCCCCCCCCCGAGTGCACAAATTTTTGTGCATTGGGCCCCTAGTAATAATATAAAGGCGATGCTAGGCACTGTGTTAAGGTTTGTACTATAAAAGACTTTGATCCTCTCCATAGTGCAGAGATAGATGCTGTGGGATCACTGATGACAGATGAGGAAACAGAGGCACAGTGACATTAAACAATCTCACGCGGCCACGCAGCTAGCATGTGGCAAGGGAGGATGGGAACCTGGGTACTCTGCTGGCAGGGGAGGCCCCTGGGCCACTGAGCTCCATCACCTTCCTGAAACCACCCAGGGGCCATGGTGGGGCGTGCCGTTTATCTGATTCCTGGAAGCTTCCAGGGAGGATGAAAAGAGCTTGTATGTTGGAATCAGACTGTTTTAGGATTTTATGAAGATTTTGCTACTTTCTATTTGTGTGATTCTGGGGTAAGTGAATTTCTGTATCCTCATATACAAAATATGAATAATTGTGTTGGTTCTAATCTTGCAAATGATAAAGTTTTATTTTTTTAAACCTATGCTAAACCTCAATGTGCTAATAATTATTGACCCTCAATTGTTACTTTAAATATTGCAATGTGGCAAATTTCATTTGATTTTTATTAATTTTTTAATCCTCACCTGAGGATATATATTTTTTTCCATTGATGTTTAGAGAGAGTGGAAAGGAGAGGAGAGACAAAGAGAGAGAAACATAGATATGAGAGAGACACATTGATTGGTGCCTCCTGCACTCACCCTGACCAGGGCTGAGCATCAAGCTTTGTAATCCAGGTAAATGCCCTTGACCAGAATTGAACCCAGGACCCTTCAGTCCACGGGCCAATTCTCTGAACGCTGAGTCAAACATCTCACATTGATGTTTTTTTTTTCTCTCTCTCTGTCTTTCCCTCTCCCTTCCATTCTCCCTAAAAATCAATAGAAAAATTTCCTAGGGTGAGGATTAACAACAACAAAAAATTAATAGTTAATATAAGCCAGATATTTTTTATATTAAGCAAAAATTCAGACAGAGTAATACACATTTACACAGGAGATGATTATATGATTATATTTGCTGCCATTTTGAAGTGAGGAAATCTATCTGGCTTTAGTGAGATAAAGGTTAATATATTGGAGGTTTGATTTACCTAAATGTGAATAATTATATGATGGGGAAATGGCATTGTTTACTGAACATTATGTGTCAGTAATAAAGTGACTTATATTGTGTTGTCTCATTTCTTATAAGAATCCTCACATAGAGTGATTAAATATCATAACGTCTTTTTACAAGGAGGAACTGAGGCACAGAGAAGCCAGTAACTAGTCCAAGGTCACACAGCTGGGTCAGGATTTGAACTCCTATCTCTCTAATGCCAACCCTTGTATTCTTAATTCCTGTACCTGCCTCTAAACTGAACCTCATTATAAATATGATTCTTAAGTTATAAATTGGCTCGCAGAAAAAACAAAACAACTTAAAAATACATTTCTTTTAATTAAAGAAGTATTTTTGTTAATTAATATAATTTATTGGGTATACATCATGCGGCATCTAACTTGTAGACTTAACATTCAGCCCATTTAGAACTAGTACGTTTGTGGGTAGACTATTTTTTGAAAAACATGTTGAGAGTTAAAAAGGTATTGACAATTCATACCAAAGAGAAAAATGAACTGTGAGCCAAACCAAATGGCTTATACCTTTCAATGGCATGAAAAAGTCGAAACAATGCATTGAATGTTTATTTTTCATTTAAAATTATTTGTAGATTATGAATATTCTGAAATAAAATTTACATCCTAATTAATGGTGAATCAACTCTTCCCCTCCAGGATTCCCTTAAATTTTGTTTGATTTTTTTTTATTGTGACTGTAGTAAAATCAATTGCATTTCTAGTATTCTAAACTGTACTACAAATAATTGGTCATTGACTATGGTTTAAATATTTAATTTAGCAAATACCTTAGTTTGTAAATGAGTTCCATTATATTCTGGGTTCTCTCTATGAATTCATGTGTCTTGCATTCTAATATGCTCTTCTGAGTGGAAGAAACGTGGGTGGAGTTATAAATAGCCATCTGGAAGTGAGCATAACCATAGACTACCTCTTTAAGTGTTCTGCTTATGTGTGAAGGGGCAAAAAATGCTGACTATTATTCTTCTGAAAGGGTAGTATTTATCAGACTGGTGTGTGTGTGTGTGTGTGTGTGTGTGTGTGTGTGTGTGTGTATTCTTTGGGATCTGAGTTATGTAGAGGTGTTTTTAAAAAAATAGTGTAATCATTCTCAATGAAATACATTGCACATGTTTTTTGTGCCTCTGTATAGGTTTGCGATTGTTTCATACCATGTACAGGCTAAATAGTGTCCCAGCACACTTATGTAAATGGTGTTTCACAGTCGTACAATAACAGAAAAACAGTGAACAAATAGTTCTATACTATGGTATGTTTTGGTATAGGTATGCAAAATTCAAAACTATCTGTGCCATAGGAATTTAGTGATATGATTTCAGGTGGATGTACTGTGTGGTTTCCACCTTTGTTCACACTGTCCTGCAATAATTTATTAAAGTTAAATATAATAGTGTAAATATAAATACATTTGAAACTTTATTTTCTTGGTTCCTGTTCTAATTGGACCAGATACCAATTTCAACTCAGATTTTATTAATGCCAAAATGTCTAATCTATATTCAAGGAAACAAGGTAGCTTTATAGAATTACTAAGAGAAACCCCCTTTCTTGTTTGCTAATTTTTGTAAATGAGCAACCTGTTTCTCCTGAAATAGGACACAAAGGTTTGCGGTTGTTAATAACATTTTTGGAAAACATACATATGTTTTTACATATTCATTCTCCATATTATTGTCATGGAAGTTAAATTATACGTACGATAAATGGGAACTAGACCTAAAATGTATCTTTCTGGTTAAAACTGCTGTTTGGTTTCAACAAAGCAATATCATTTTTTATTTGAAATTAATGTCATTTTCATTGTATAAGAACAGTAAGTATATATTTATATACATTTTGTTTATGATTAACTTTCATGTGTATATATTAAATTGACATTGGAATAAGATAAATTTAAGTCCATATTGTGAATCTATGAGAATATTTTCCTTTGAAAGAAGTGTAAATATTACTCATTGAAACAATTAATAACCAAAATGTATGCCCATTAAAATATTTTATTATTCATAGGATAAATATGTAAGCACTTTTAGTTGAAGATTTTAGTCATCCACTTATATGACATATAAGTCATTCAGACTCAATTGTATAAAATTTTCCTCTGGCAGAATATATACAGAAATCTATTTTTAGTCCTTTTACAAACATCTGTGTCCTATATTCATGCTTGTATTAGTGCTTATGTGTGTGTGTGTGTGTGTGTGTGTGTGTGGAGAAGTAAGAAATTTGCATGTTTTTGAAAGATTATTTAGCAAAAATCTGAAAAGCAATCATATTTTAAAATCAGTAGATAATACCTTTGAGTCTTCATAGCCTTTTAGTTGTGTTTTACCCCTATTTTTTTTTTTTTTACCCATGGAGGGCTGCAGTTACATGAAAAGGAGTTCCTAGAGCCTGTCCCCTATCAAGTTGCGATTGTTTGCATTTTAAATCTAGCCTACCTTCCGATTTTCTCACAAAGGCATAAGAAGAGGAGATGGGCGTGGGGATTCTGTGGCGATTATACATAAGTCTTTGCTTAATCTGTTCTGCAACTTTAACTTACTCTGTGGCTCAAGGGATTGTCTCCTCTTCTATAGGTATATATCTAATCTGGGGATAAAAATTGACAAATAAATGAGGCAAACATAAAACATTGTTCAAAGTAGCCTTTTTACTGCTTTGGAGTTTGGGAATGATTGCTCTCTACATTGGCATTTGAGAGAAAAATTTGGCTATTATGGCTTTTCTTGTTATTTTTATTAAGCGAATGAAAGAGGTTGGTTGCAGCTCAGCCACTGGGGTGTTGGAACAGAAAATTGAGGGCCCTCAAGGACCTTGATACCCATTTTTGAAGTTCAATTCCAGTCACTAAGATTAGAGCAGCCCTTGCAAAATGAGGGTCACAAATGCATTTGTGATTTGGACTATTTGTCTAGATGCTGTCAGGGAAACAATGGGCTATTATTGAACAGAACTGCTGATTTTTTTCTTTGTACCATTTTTCCTTTTGTTTTGGTCATCTTGGAATGGTAAAGTCTGACAGCCAGCAGGGAAAATCTAGTTATGTGGTAAAAAGAGGAACATGATGATAGAAAGAGAAGGAGCAGAGATGAGGGAGAAAAACAGCAGCTTGTCAATTTCATACTGATGTTGATTTTAGTCTTGAGTCATTTAGTTTAATTGAAAATGTGTTTATTGAGCATGTACTACATAATAGACATTGGTAATTGATGTGGGGACACAATTTAGATGCAATGAAAACCTGTCTCATCAAGGAGCTCATTGCCTAGTGAGGGAGATGAGGTTAGCAGAGGGAATGTAATCAACAATTTTCTTAGCGCTTGCCCTCTCTGCCACCTCTGCAAAGGTTTGCCCTCACTCTGCCCCTGGTGCCTGTCCTTGATCACAGATGGTTGCTTGGAGACAGACTCAGAGCCAAAGGAAGCTGATCCATGGATTAAGCAGCAATTCAAGATGCATAATGCCTAATCTGAATAACTGAGCCTATAGCATCTCTCCAATCCAGCAGTAATGTTCTTCATTTTTCTCTCTTTCTAAAAAATAAAACACAAAATTCAAATCTGCTCTCTCCCTCGGCTCCCGTCCTGTCACTGCCAGCATATCGCCATTGCCTCCTACTTTGGTTCTTCTTTTGCAATGTCTCATCTAAACGTGTTCCCAAGTTAGACTTAGACTCATATTTTCTTAACACTATTAGATCATGTAATTCTTCTACTTAAAAGTAATTTCCATAGTTTCCTACTGCACTTGTAAACAACTCCACAATATGGTGATCCCCCACCATGATCGGCTCCTAGACTTCTCCCTCCTCATCACTCCTGTCCCCACTTGCTCTCTGTCCTACAGCTGCTATGGCCTCATGTCAGTCCCTCCAATATGCTGAGGTCAGTTCTGCACAGTGCCCTTCCTCACACACTACTCTTCTGTTCACTCCTCACGTGCTGGCTCCTTTGATGCTTTCAGTCTCAGCTCGGATTTTATCTGCTATTAGATATCTTTCCATAGCACCCCGGCTAACGTGAGTTCCACTCTGCACCCTGTGATTTTCTTCACAACACTTTTATCATTGCAATTGCACACCCCCATTGCTACTTCGATACTGTCTCCTGGTATCCCTAGATTGCAAGTAGCATGATTTCCTCATGTAGATCCTGTGCCTGTACAATGATTAGATTCAGACAAGAAGCACAATAAATATGTTCAGTAAATAATTGAATTTGCATTAAGACACACCGAAATTGTCTCTCAGTGGCGAATCCTGGAGTAAGCAGATAATACATACTCTCAGTTGAGGGTGACCGTTCTGGGGTCCTGAGGAAGCTTAGCAGTATTGTGTAGAGACTGACTGTGTAGGGTTTAGAGCCAAAGACATCTGGGTTCATACCTTTAGCTCTACCACTTGCTAGCAGTGCTGCCTTAGGCAAATTACTGAACTTGTGTGAACTCCCTTTCCTAGCATGTGACATGAAGGTAATAACAACCTTTTACAAGAGTGTTGCAAGGATAGGTAATAAGGTGTGATAGTGTTAGCATGCATAGCAATGAATAATGTTTAGTTACTACTCCCCTGTGCCAGGCCCTAGGCTGAGGGCTCCATAGTTCAGTTTAACTGCATGTTTTTATCAATCCTGTGCTATATGAACTATCATCCTTATTTTTAAATGAGGAACTTGAAGAATGGGATAAGTTTAAGGCCATATAGCCAGTAAATGGCAGGATCAGGATGAACTCAGGACTTTGTATTACAGAATTTAATCTTATAGGCTATACTGGCTTTCATATTGTCCATGGAAGAATACTTCCAAATGGAAAATAAGGAATTAATACTTAGGATGTAAGTCTAATATTTAGTATGTAAGTGGATAAAGGTTATCCAAAAAGAGCAGAGAATTAAATGTACATCAAGGTAGCATGTGGCTCCTAAGAGAGACAGTTTTGCAAAGAGCAGTTGCCTTTTTTGTTTTTTATAGCTTTGGTCTCCAAGTCTAGACCCAGGAGGCCTGATTGAACTCTATATTCCCTCCTTCCAATGTTTATCAGGTTGTTCTCTCGTTTTTGGTAAACTACCCTCTTGTTGTTGCATTTTCTCTAGGTCATGGTGGATTGCCTTTTCATGGGTTTGTAATATTTTATTGCAAAATCATCTTCTGGGTGTTGTTTTGTTCTGGGATCTATCCATGGGCATTGAACTGCGGAAGTGTCCTCACAGAATAGATTTCCATTCGCTTCTGCCTGGGCTCTAGGAACTTAGCAATGCAGACCAATTTTTATTTTGGGGTTTCTTTACAACATAGGTAACGCAAATTTGGATCCAAATTTATTCTGGCATGAGCCTCAGGTTTAGACTTCTGGGCCTCTAACAGGTCCAGTCAAAGGGCAGGCTTCCTTGCAGCTTTCTCTGGGTTAATGGTACTGTCATTTTCATAGATGGGCCAGATCTCTGAGACAGTTGGATTTATTCAGGATTTTAGGCCTGTTTCATTCTAAAGGCCAAAGGATAAATATTTTTTCATGTGTAAGTGTTAAACCTCAGCCCACTGTCTTGATCTGTTTTCTAGCTGAAGCCCTCATGGATACCATCCTCTGCTTACGGTATTGGCTTTATCTTCACTCATTTTTTTTCTATAACCTGGATAGTGCTTTCTTTTGGTAGCTTTGTATTTGAATTTTTGTGTGTGTCTTATTTTATTCAGAATTTCTGTGTTCATCATGAGAAGTAAGCCCAGTTACATGATCTCAGTGTGCCATGTTGCCAGGAACCCCAAAGCATAGAAGCACAGAGTGAGTGACTTCTTGTGTGTGGAGGGGGCACCTGCTCGGTAAAGAGGCTGAGAGGGTTATGTGGCTCTAAGGGTAGGGTGGTGCTAGAGATGCAAAGAGATGGGCTCTATTCTGTAGGCTGTGGGGAGGCACAGAAGACGGAGTGTATAGCAGAATGAATTCTACATTTTTAAGAAACTAACTTGGTAGCACTGTGGAGAATGGGTAGAACACCAAGAGATTAATGACATGACAACAAATTAAATGCTATTGAGCCCTGGCTGGTGTTTCTCAGAGGTTAGAGTGTCAGACTAGGCATCAAAAGGTTTGATTCCCGGTCAAAGGCACATACCTGGGTTGTGTGTTTGCTCCCTATCTCCGGTTGGGGTGCGTATAGGAGGCAACCAGGTTGATGTGCCTCTCTCAACTCAATGTTTTTCTCTCTCTCCCCCTCTCTCCCTCCTTCCCTCTCTCTCTGAAAAACAATGAGAAAATATCCTCAGGTGAGAATTAATAAAAAAATGCTATTGAAAATGTCTAAGACAAAGATAGCTGAGAGATGGACCCCAGAATTGGAAATAGGAGAGAGGAGGTAGACCAGAGAAAAGGAAAAGCTAGACTTCACAGCATTTGGAGACTGTCTGCATAGGAGAGATGCAGAAGAGGGAGTCAAAGATAACTCCTAGGCTTCTGACCCGGATCGTTAAAAGGACATTTGTTTGTTTGTTTGAATATATTTTATTGATTCTTTACAGAGAGAAAGTGAGAGGGATAGAGAGTTAGAAACATCTTTGAGAGAGAAACATTGATCAGCTGCCTCCTGCACACCTCCTTCTGGGGATGTGCCTGCAACCAAGGTACATTATCTTGACCGGAATCAAACATTTTAGTCCGCAGGCTGATGCTCTATTCACTGAGCCAAACTGGTTAGGGCAAGAACATTTGGTTTGACTTATACTTTCTTGAAAACAGAGGTTACCACTGACTAGAGGTGTGGCATTGCCCATTCCCAGGCTATAAACACCCTAATATGTGGTGGTATCTAGAAGAACCCAAGATTGTGGTAGGGCTGGGTCAATAGGCAGTGGGTGGGCTGGTGGGCTTGCTTCTGGCTCAAAGGTTGCATTTAACAATCCTATGTAGCAGATTACATTACGTACCTCCAACCTAGGTAGACATCTCCTAATGTTGTGAATTCCATACTTCTTCCTATACTGTCAGGAGGTGGCGTCTGATTGCTTTAGCTACACTTATGTTAACTGCATTCCCTGGTCTCCCAATTTTTTTATGTGATGGAAAGATAATGAGTTTTCAAGGTGAGTAGCTTTTTCTTTGTCTGGGAATGAAATATTTGGTCTGCAGTTGGAGAAAAGTGAAATTAAATGAAACCATACAAATTGACTAAAAAAAACCCCACTGTATGTTAGCAGTTTATAAACATTTTATGCTGACAAAGCTCAGCAAACCTGGACAGAAATACTTTCACAAATTTGATTATAAGGCTTCCCTCACTGCAGCAGGAACTGGCTCAGCAAAGGAACTCAAAGAACAACCTCATATAATTTATCCTTTCCTTTCTTCTTTTAAAGAGAAATGCTATGGCAAGAAACACATAGCAATCTCACCATATTGTACCTGTGCAAACTCATATGAATTCTTTCTATATAGAACTGCTTTTGCATTTTAGAAACAGGGGAAAGGGAGCATGCTTTGGTCAGGCTGGTTAAGACGTCATCAGAAATGATCCCCGTCAACAAAGACTCTTTACCTGCTTCCCCCAATTCTTTCCTCCAACTGCTTTTATTTGCTTAAGGGTTGAAACCCATAAACTCCAGCAAACATGAGAAGGCCTGAGTTTTTTGACTTGAAAGGAATGATTACAAGCCCGCGTCTGTGTTTTCAAAGACTAGGTCTCCAATTTAGCCCCGAGCTCTGAGGACAGTCACAGCTGCATTGCAGGGCTCCACAGGAAGCGATGGGGTTGAACACAACGGCATTTTTAAGTTGAGAAACCTTTGAAGATCAAAATTTAAAAAGAAAAATCAACCCTACTGAGAGTCAACCATTTATGAATTGTGATCAAAGAGCACTGAACCAGGGGTCAGAAGAGCTGGATTCTGGTCTTCTCTTTGCCACTACCTGTCAAGTGTGACCTTAACAAGTCCCTTAACCTCTTGAGGCCTCACTTTCTTCATTTGTAAAATGAGGGAGACAGAGCAGATTAGTGGGTCCCTGATGATGGTCAGTGGATGAGATGCAGTCAACCCTCTGAGAAACATTGAAAACTCAGCAATTCTGATTTGTAAGATTGAATGTATGTCAGGAATCTTTAGCTTATATGGCTTCCCTAGGGATTCACCTATGCAGCTAAGGTTGGAAACCATGGTCCATGTGTCTTTTTGTTTTGTTTTGTTCTGTTTTATTTTAGAAATTCTTTTGAAAAATATTTCAAACCGAAATAATTTCCAAAATAATATAATGGATATATATGCATTATTATTATTAATTTTCTAAATTATTTGAGAGTAAATTACAGATATCATTCTACTTTAACTCAAAATACTTCAGTGTGTATCTTCTTATTAAGTACATTCTCTTTTATAATCAAGGTACAAAGACAACATTTGGGAAACTTAACATTGATTCAATGTTATTATCAAATATACCATCTGTTATCAAAATTTGCCAATTTTATTTATTCTGTGCATTATATCTAGTTGATTTTTAAAGACAGTTGTATATTTCTGAAACACTAATTTATAGAAATGTTGGAAGTACCATACAAAGAATTTTATTCTTGTACCATTTGGGAGTAATTTGCCAATCTGATGTCCCATTGCCATGGCCCCCAATACTCTGATGTGTATTTTCTACAGAAAATTTCTTTATATAACCACTGAACAATAATCAAAGGGAGAAGATTAGTATTGATACATTACTCTTTTGTAATCCTTAGTTATGCCAATTGTCTCAATAGTATTTGTGATAGAAGAATATCCAGTTCAGAATCATGTGTTACATATAGTTGTCATATCTCCTTTGTGACTCTCAGTCTGAAATAGTTTCTCAGGCTTTCCTTAACTTTCATGACCTTGATATTATTTGAAGATTTCAGGCCATTTCCCATTTTTAAAAAAAAACAACAACAGTGTAAATATTTTATATTTAGAATTAGGCAGCTGGACTCAGTTTAGATGATCCCAATATTGTTGGCAACATCCAAAGCATCATAGTCAGGAGCCAGTTGAACATATGATTTCTTCTTTTCATCAGGCCTGATCAGGGTGTTGACCTTGGCCCCAACAATGTCATAGAGCTTCTTCGCAGTCTGTTTGATCTGATGCTTGTTGGCCTTGAATCCACAATGAACACAAGTGTGTTGTTGTCTTCTATCTTCTTCATGGCTGACTTGGTAGTCAGGGGGGATTTGATGATGGCATAGTGGTCAAGCTTGTTTCTTGGGTGCATTCTTCGGAGGATATTTAGGCTGCCTCCGGAGCCTTAGTGTCTTTGGCTGTCAGAAGGTGGATGATGGGTGGATCTTCTTCTTTGTGTGTGTGTGTGTGTGTGTGTGTGTGTGTGTGTGTGTGTGTGTGTGGCTGTGGACGCCTTTCAGCATTGCTTTCTTTGCCTTCAAAGCCTTTACTTTGGCTTCAACTTTGGGAGGGGCAGGAGCTTCCTTCTTCACTTTCGGCGCCATCTTTGTGTAAAGGGCCAGGCCATTTCTTTAGAATGCTCTTCGGTATGGGTTGGTTTGATGTTATTTCACGTTTGTTAAGAGTGCTGTGGATGTGAGGCTGTGTTCTTCTCATTATACTTTATTAGGTGGCATACAGTTTTGATATATTTTATTGCTGACAATCTTCACTTGGAATGCTTGATGGAGGTGGTGCTTTTCAGGCTTCTCCTCTGAAAAATTACTCTTTCTCCCTTCATAATTAATGAGTATTTTGAGGGGACCTACTTTGAAACTATGTAAATGTCTCATTCATCAGTGTACATTCAATTTGTTCATTCACGGACGTATGGTTTCCTATTTTATTCAGTGGGTTCTCATCCATCACTACCATTGAATATTCACTTTAATACTCAAATGTTCCTGATTTGGCAGTGGAATCTGCTTCGAGCTCTGACACCTGTTCCCGTCATTCTTTGGGTACTTCCTTGCTTTCTGATATAAAAAGATGTTCTAGGATCATCTTGTACTTTTTCTCCTCAGAACTGGATTCAGACAGCTTTTCACGCAGCCCTAGTTCTATTGGAGAATGATACGCAGGAGCCAGGTATGGGCAATAGATTTGCTCTTTGCTATTGGTATATTGCTACTACATGTCCTAGGGAGTGCAGTGTAACACACACACATGTATTTGAAACATAGAGACAAATACAAGCTTACTAACACCCCCTCCACACACACACAGAAAATGCCTATGATGGTAAAAGGTTGTGCCTGGCATAATTCCAGGGGACACCTTTCACACAGACTCTGATGTCAGAAGCACCACTGATGTTATGCAATGAAGCAGCTCTGAAAGGAACTCAATTCTGCCACCACTTGTCTGCCTCCCACACACTGCAGCAACAGCAGACAAGGGCTTGGACCCAGGAAGGGAGACCAATTTTGCCATTGGCTGTAGACTGTGCACATTAACAAGCAACTTTTCCAGTCTAAAACCCAAGACCAGAGCCTTTGTATAGATGTGGACACAGCACCGAGGAATGTATGTGTAAATACTCTGGCATTTAAGCAATTTAAATGGCAAGAACTTTGCATATCCATAAGAGGAATTAAAAAGGAACCAGCTTTCTGCAGTGTAATTATGTTTTACTGAATTAGCAGAGTAGCATGACCTTCCAGCGAGTCTTTAGGATACCAGGAGAATTGCGTCTTCGCCAGCCGGCCCATCGCCCTGCTGAGGCAGCATCTGCTGAACTCAGGGGGAGTCCATTTTGAGCATGTTAAGAAGGGACTCTATGAGATTAAATCCCTTTTCCCATTAACAAAAACAGGGAACTCGTTCTGTTAAGCCAGTCTTAACCCGCAGAGGGATTTGAAACATTTGGCCAGATCTTGTTTAAGAATAAGTCCTGCTCTACTAGGACAGAGCCAGCCACTGGCCATGGCTACCCTCGCAATCTGAAAGGGTGATGACCCCAATGTCCAGGTGTGATTTCTCTCGTAGATGCCTGCATTTGGGACGTGGATTCAGAGAATTAAGTAATGAACACATTGATCTGTTTAGTGACAACTAGGTATTTGATAGTAAGACAGGAAGAGTGGCAGTTGTTGAGTGCTCACTAGGTGCTGTAAAGTGCTCTAGGCTTTTGCCCTCGTCGTCTTCCACCTGCTCTCTGAGATAGTTTGTCACATCTAAGATGTCTTCAGTTGAAAATCACAATATAGGAGGCTTTTATACAAATCTGGGGCCTCCACCCTCAGGATAAGGGTAAATGAAAAGAAATCCATCACCCAGAAAAGGAAAGAAAGAAAAGTCCTTCTCAGTCTTGGCGCTGGGTGCGGGAGAGGGGAGAGCCTCCTGCAGGAGCACATGAAAAACTTCTCTGGCAGAACTTGAATTCCTCTTAGCCCCATAGCAATTGTTAAGACACCGCTTCACCTCCTGATTCCAGAAATGTGCAAATGTGAACGCTTTTGTCTCCCAATGAATAAAAGAGAGTATTTTTATCAGCTCCTTATTACAGATGAGGAAATGAGAGGGAGAGGTGAAGCCACTTGTCTAAATTTATTAAGGAGGAGGGCAGGGATACCGACCCCATAGGTATCTCAAAACCTGAACTTGACCCCTTCCAGGATGTTAATGTAGTCTGGTGTATAAATCATGTGCGTGAAGGAATGGTTATTGTGTTGGTTATGTCAGGAAGGAAATTTCATATGGAAGGTTTTCTTAGGTAGAAAAAAATTGAGAGTGTTCAGAAACACAGTATCTATTTTTTTTTTTTTTTTGGCCCCTGTCTTCATGCTTTTGCCAGAAACATTTTCAAATATATTAGAAACATATTTTATTTTTCCTGAAAAAGGGGCTTTAATGCTCTTATGGCTATTTAATTAGAAGTTAAAGCACATAAAGGAGTAACATTTCCCTCCACCTTTCTTTTTTTTTTAAAAAAAAGTATTTGTATTGATTTCAGAGAGTAAGGAAAAGGGAGCGAGAGATAGAAACATCAATGATCAGAATCATTGATTGGCTGCCTCTTGCATGCCCCAGCTAGGGACTGAGCCCCCAACCCAGGTGTGTGCCCTGACAGGGAGTTGAACCATGACCTCCATGTTCATAGGTTGATGCTCAACCACTGACCCATGCCAGCTGGGCCCCTTCATCTTTCTTTATCCCTGTTTAGCGAAGGACACACTGCATCTTTGTATCCTGAAAATGTGCCCTCTTATATGTACTGTGGCTGTGTGAAGAACATCTTTTGTACTGAAAACTCATGGCTAAGTAACACAGCACAGGTTTTTCTCATTGAAAATATTCAAAACTATAATAACTAATAGAATGCTAATTTTTAAAGATACACTTTTATCTCCTCAAAGTGTTTTTGTAGACCCTGATTTGATTTCTTCTATAATTTCTTTTTTTACTGTATTGTAACATTGAAAGGTGATAAAAGTATATCACTTTTGGCTTGCTTCTGGTTGCTCTCACATTAGAATGAATGAATGAATTAATGAATTAATTTTGTGATAATGGAGAGGAGGAGGAAACTAGTCATTTGGCAAGCACTCCTCCACCCCCAGCATTCCTTTTTTATTTATTTTTAATTAAATTAGATTTTTTATGGATTTATTAGGGTGACATTGGTTATTAAAATTATATACGTTTCAAGTATACAATTCTACAATGCATCATCTATATATTGTATTGTGTTCACATTAGTTTTTAAACTGCATTTTTCAACAAAATAATATGGTTATGAAACCATATGATGGAACTGGCCAATGTAAATATTGGAATTCTTCTCAGTCTTTCATATTAATGAGATTATATCTTCTAGTTTAGAAAAACAGAATTAATGAACTCCTACTGAATAGTTTTTTTCTTGTTATACTCCTCTAAGGAAAATGTCCCACTGATTTCACCCATTTGTGTTATTAGCTTTTCATTACAGTGTATATATACATACATAAATATATATAAGGTTTTTAATTGATTTTTAGAGAGAGAGGAAGGCAGAGGAAGAGACCAACACTGATGTGAGAGTAAAACATCAATTGGCTGCCTCCTGCATGCTCCCTACTGGGGATGGAGTCGACACCTTGGGCATGGCTCTGACTTGGAATCAAACCAGCAACCAACCTTTCCATGCACGAGATGATGTCCAACTAACTGAGCCACTCCAGCCAGGGCTACAGTATATATTTTTACGTTTACTTTAGCAATAGAATATTTTTCAGAATATGGAGGCATATTAAGTGGCTCTGAACTGTTTCCTAAAATGTCTTTAATCTGGGGCACAAACTACTGATTGCTTTTAGTTTTCTTGCTTGCATAGAGTCAACTACTTGGTGGGGCACTGGATATACAATGCTAAGGCCTATCCCTGCTCTCAAATAGCTCACATTCTACAATAGAGACAGATACCGTTACCATTACTGTAATATGCACTACAGTAGGGTCTATATAAAATTATACAGTGCTTGCAGGATACAAAATGGCCTGAAGTTCAAGTAGGGTGTTTGAAGAGTTTATCTGAACATGGACATTACAGTTGAGTAGACATTTACCAAGTAGCGCAGGACCCAAAAGTAGAAATGCCTGCAATGATGCGTAGTCAGTTTGGGATGCAGTGCATGGCTTGGGGTAGGTGCTGAGTTCTATGGATGGTAAAGGGAGATGGTGAGTCTGTGGAGTAGCTGTGGTCAGATTAGCAGGAGCTTTGTATCTGATATCACATATGATGGTGATTGTAGCTTCAAGATACCTTTCCATCCCTTTTCAAACCATTTCAATTTTTATATGACTCTTCGTTTTGGGAGCTTTTGAGTTTTCACTGATGCTCCTGCTTTGTGACAGGAAAACCCCACAGAGAGAATTTTCTTATTGAAGACTTTGTCCTGGGGCCAGCTGGGGTGGGCAAAGCTCCTTAGGCTCGTGTGTCTGAAAGCACACACATGATTCAATAGTTAGAAAATGTACCCAGGGACTTGAAGGGCTAAAATATTGAGGGATCGTTGTTGCAGTGTCTGCCTGGGCTCCCTAGATGTTTGCTGTGCTAGGAACTGGTGAAGAAAGTGCTAATGAAGGATGTGTGCAGAACCCTCCATTTCGGCCGTCATCCTGGAGAAGGTCTGGAGAGTGTTAATGAGGCGAACAATCAAGTTGTTCCAGTCTGAAAAGGTTAAAGCCACTTCAGGGACCACTGTGTGTGCTTCTTGGGTACTGGAATGTCATGCCAGTAATAAGCAATCTGTTCTCTCACATCCATTCTGAAGGCTGCCCAGCTCCAGAATGGACATGAAAACTGAATTCTTTTCCTTTGAAAAGAGGTTGAACTGAGTCACAAAGACTCAGGCTGGTGGTGAGTGAATCTTTTCAGCCTGTCAGCAGCAGCATTTATTGAGTTCCCACCATTTGCATATCATGTAATTTAGTTTAAAGAAGTCCTCGCAAGTTTTGAATACATACTTTATGATGTCAGTGAGTAGTTTTGAGCCTAACCAAACTCTATCACACTTCTGTTGAGATTTAGATTTGTAACAAACCATAGATTCCACAAAGCAATAGATTTGACTTGGTCAGCAGCAGTGAAACCATGAGGAGAGGTAATCTCATGTTGATCATACCAAGAACCTCATCCAAGGTGATGAAATATTTATGTGTCTCATCACTGCTTTCGGTGCTCTTTTGATTTTGTTGGCCATTTATTAGTGAACACCTCTTTTATGCTAGGCACTGCCTTCACTAGAGAGATAAGGGTGGAGACTAGCTAGTTGTTTCTCTAGAATTTTGTCATTAATTTGGCCTGCCTGAGACAGAATCCTAAGTGATACCCCAATTCTCTTCCCATTAGAGAAAAACTTGGGAGAAATATCTCTGATGTCTTCTACTTGGTCCAGAATCAGAATCAGAATCCTAGGAGCAGTGTGAGCTCCACGTGCTTACAAATCACCCTCCCTGGTGATTCCAATTCCCGCCCCCTCCTCCCAACACCCTTACTCATGTAAGAACTTCTGTTTCAAATGCTTAAGTATATACAGTTGATCCATGAACAATACAGGTGTGAACTGAGCAGGTCCACATATATGCAAATATTTTTCTGTAAATACATACAGTACTGTAATGTATTTTCTCTTCCTTATTATTTTCTTTTTAAAAATATATATTTTTTATTGATTGCAGAGAGGAAGGGAAAGGGAGAGAATAGAAATATCAATAATGAGAGAGATGCCCTAACTGGTTTGGCTCAGCGGACAGAGCATTGACCTGCAGACTGAAAGGTCCCAGGTTCGATTCTGGTCAAGGGAATGTACCTTGGTTGCGAGCACATCCTCAGTGGGAGGTGTGCAGGAGGCAGCTGATCAATGTTTCTCTCTTATCGATGCTTCTAACACTCTCCATCTCTCTCCCTTTCTCTCAGTAAAAATTCAATAAAATATATTTAAAAAAATAATGAGAGAGAATCATTGATCGGCTGCCTCTTGCACACCCCGCACTGGAGATGGAGCCTGCAACCTGGGCATGTGCTCTGACCAGGAATTGAACTGTGACCTTCTGGTCCATAGGTAGATGCTCAACCACTGAGCCACACTGACCAGGCATTCCTTATTATTTTCTTAGTAACATTTCCTTTTCTCTAGCTTACTTTATTATAAGAACACTAGAGGCCCAGTGAACAAAAATTTGTGCACTTGGGCCAGGGTGGGGGGGTGGGGGGGGACTCTCAGCCTGGCCTGTGCCCTCTCGTAGTCTGGGATCCCTCAAGGGATGTTCACCTGTTGGCTTAGGCCCACTCTGTGGGGAATTGGGCCTAAGCTGGCAGTCAGACATCCCTCTGGAAGCTTGGGATCTCTCAGGGGATGTCCACTTGCCAGGGAGAGCAGGCCTAAGCTGCAGTCAGACATCCTTAGCGCTGCTGAGGAGGTGGGAAAGGCTCCCACCACCACCGCTGTGCTGGCAGCCATCAACCTGGCTTGTGCCTGAGCAGAGATACCCCTGTGGGAGCACACTGATCACCAGGGGCATCTCCTGCATTGAGTATCTGCCCACTGGTGGTTAGTGTGTGTCATAGTGATCAGTCATTCCCATTCTGCTATTAGGGTCAATTTGTGTATTACCCTTTTATTATATAGGACTAGGGGCCTGGTGCACAAAAATTTGTGCACTCGGCGAGGGGAGGAGGGAGTCCCTCATCCTGGCCTGTGCCCTCTCACAATCTGGGACCCCTCGGA
>PVJC01001006.1:79113-103863 GCA_004026665.1 Murina feae
TGGCCCACCATCGCAAATACCTGGTGGGCCCCCACTGCTGAAAGTTGGATTGCCTGAACTGCATTCTGACCATTCTCAGTAGCTTTCAGTAACCTGAGCATAAAAAGAAAGAAATTAAATGATAGCATTACCCAGTAATCAATGGTATGGTTTTGCTAGGTGGGTGTTTTGGAATAATGGTACTACAAAGGGAAAAAAAATTGTGCTAAGAGAAAATTAGATAAGACTATCATAGTACACAACTTAGAAAATAAAATTTAGAGATTGGAAAGGAAACAGAAATGTTAAGAGATAACCTATGGACATAGACATAGAGGGGGAAAGGCCTGGCGGGGTTGGATATGAGATGGAAGGGGTCAATGGGAAAAACACATACAACAAAGGGAACATCTGTGGCCAACCTGCATAGTAGCCTCCGCCATGGGCCACAGAAGCTCCCGCATACCCAGAGCAGGCCACAAGGTTGGATCCAGGTGGGCAAGCAGCTGCCGATGAGCCTCCAAGGTCGCTTGGGCCCGCGATAGCTCCATTCCCAAGCCTGGCTGCAGGGCCGAGGGCCTGGCTTCTGCCCCGCCATGCAGCCAGCCGCCACTGCCCGAAACCAACCACCAGCAAACACGCAGGCGGAGGCCAGGCCTCCCCCTGTGTGTTCCCCGGCGCCATCGCTCCATTCCCTGCCCCGGCTGCGCTGGCAAACGCACAGGCGGAGGCCAGGCCTCCGCCTGTGCATTCACTGGCACCATCGCTCCATTGGACCCAGTGTTTGGGTGGGCTTCCACCATCTTGGCTGGCTAATTTGCATACCATTGCTCTGATTGGCTGTTGGGCGTCCCGAAGAAACGGTCAATTTTACTATTTCGCTTTTATAGAGTAGATAGTATACTAAAGGCCTGATGCATGAAATTTCTGCACGGGGGACAGGAGTGTCCCTCAGCCAGCATGCACTCTCTCACAATCCAGTTACCCATTGCTCCTAACCACCTGCCTATTCACTCCTTACCACTTGACTCACCACTCCTTAGAGCTTCTGTCAAGGCAGGAGATGATCCTGCCACCACCGCTGTGCTTGCCATTCATGAGCCTGGCTTCTGGCTGAGCAGTGCTCCCCCTGTGGGAGCACACTGACCACCTAGTTTGAGTGTCTGCCCCCTGATGGTCAGTGCACATCATAGCGACTGGTCATTCTGGTTTTTCCAGTTGTTCTGCCAAAATGGTCGCTGGGCTTTTATATATATATATAGACCAGTAGCCTGTTGCAGGAAGATTCCTGCAAGAATAGGGCTTCCTGAGCCAGAGTGAAGCAGAGAAGGGAGCGAAGCCCACCTCAGCTCCTGTCTCTGCCACCTCGGCTCCCTTCTGTCTCTGCCGCCTCAACTCCCATCTCTGCTGCCTCAGCTTCTGTCTCTGCCACCTCGGCTCCCTCCTGTCTCTGCCGCCTCAACTCCCATCTCTGCTACCTCGGCTCCCCCCGCCCCCCTTCTCCCTCCCTTCTTCACCATCTTCACTCCTCAGCTCTGTTCCCTTTTCCACCGCTTGGATTCCTTCTGCAGCACTTGGCTTCCTTCTACTCTGTCTTTAGTCTTCGCTCTCCTGTATATGCAAATTAACTGCAATCTTTGATGGATTAATTTGCATTCAGTTGCTCTGATTGGCTGGTGGACGTGCTTGACTGGTGGGCATGGCTTAGGTGTCTCAGAGTGATGGTTAATTTGCATATTAGTCTTTTATTAGAGTAGATAACACATATAACATTTAAAATATGAGTTCATCACTTTGTGTTACCAGTAAGGCTTCTGGTCAACAGTAGGTCATTAGAAGATAAGTTTTGGGGGAGTCAGAAATCATATGCAGATTTTCAAGGTAGAAAGACGTAGTCTCAGATATATGTAAGTGTGGTACAGAACTGACCTTTCTGAGGAAATACATCTTGGAGAGAAAGCACATTGAAAGAGGCAAGTGATATTTTGAACCAGTGTTAAATTGTGGGGTGCCGATGTAGCATATGGCTGGGAAATGAGAGTGGGTAAGTACTAGTAGCATTTTTAACTCTGGAGAGTAAACTGTCTTCTGAGCCAGCAAACTGCAGGGTTTTCCTGGGTTTCTTGGCTAACATGGCTCACTGAAAGGAAGCATAGAACTTGTAAGCTGTTAAACAGTAGCAGAAATTGGTAGAGTTGCAAGCTATTAACTAATATTTTTGTGTTACTCAGCAAGTTTATTATTTGATTCACTTATCCTGAGTTGTGGGGAAAGGAGAATAGAGTTCTGCAGAGGTAAGTTTCCTAAAGATTTTTAAAAATGGATTTACCTTTGGGAATGAGAGGCCTAATTGTAAATAAACTCTTGCTGCTTTGGCATCCGCAGTCCTGGATTAGCGAAGAGCTGCACTTGTGTTGCCAAAAACACACCTTTCAAAAATGGCTGAAGCTGTGTCATCAGTAACTTTAAGTTTAACAGAAAACTACACAGACATCAGGCCTGCTTCTCTCTGTCCTCACGGCCTATGCTCAACTATATGGCTCTCCTTCCTAATCTCCTAAATGTTCACAGATTGTTACCATGCTGGCCCTTGGCATATTATCCATATTTTGTTCCTTTTTCCTTGATTCTTTTTTCTCCTCATTTTTAATCAGAGATCAATACTTCTAGTTCCTGAAATTCCTCTCCCCCCTCATCCCCCAAAGTGACAATAGCTAGTTCTCATGAAAATGAAGCACATACCGTTAGAATGAAATTTGGAACTGGCTAAAAATATGGCCTTGTACAATGATTTCAACTTGGCTGAGTGCAACACTAGTGACTACTGAGGGATGACACTTTTAGAACTGAATATAAACTCAGCTCCCCAAAGATACCTGAGAAAGGTCTCAAACCAAGGGCTGCTTTTAAATATGGATCGTATCCATGTGTAGTTGTGTTCCTGTACCTGGTACAAGCATTTTCTTAGGAATAGATATCTATTAACACCAGAGAATGAGACAACAAAGCAGCAAAAATATTCTTTAGACTTCTAGGGCAAACATATTATTGTGGAAAAAACCCCAGTCACAATGAAGAGAACACTTGTCTAGCAAAGATACTACCATCGAATTCTTCCACCTTCCAGAAGGGTAAGAGCCTATTGCTGTAAATCAGGGAAGACTGTGTCATCATTTCATTCTACAGCAATGTTTCTCAAAGTGGGGTATTTATTAGAATTGTAGATCCCGGGGCCTAACTTCAGATCTTTGAATGTGAAGCAGTGGATTCTACATTATCAATGAGCATGCCGAACTAAATATTATGCAACTAAAGTTTGAAAGCTAGCAAATTAGCCTGAAGGGAAATGTCTGCTTAAAGCTTTCCTTGGGATTCGATCAGGTCTCTTCAAGAATGGTAGGTAAAATTAGTTGAGAGTGTCACCTATCTGTCCTTCCTACCCATGGGGACTTAGGGCTTTATCACATATGACTATTGTTAGTGCTCTTTCAATATAGAATATATTACAGTGTAGAATAAGAGAGGTGAGCTCTGGCTGATGTTACATTAAGCTTAAAACCTTTGCCGTATAGGCTAAAGGAGATGCTCTGGATGTCTCTGGATGATACCTTTACAAAGCTCGGTCCCAGTCTGAATTTTTGGTCCTGTGTACTATTACTGGTTGTCACAGGTTGTTGCTGTTCATGTTGCTTTCGATGGAGCTCAAGAAAGCACTGCGTTTTCCTCTCTGGGACTTAACACCACAGTTTAACTTCTGGGTCTCATCCTGGACTCACAAGGGGGCCCATTTTAGCAGAGAAATAGCTCACTATCAGTAATGCCCCACTATCAGGAGGGAGATGAAATAAGTTATTACTTTAGCACTTAGATTTTTAAAGCAGAGGCCCACTCAGGAGGCAAGTGGTGGACCCAGTAGAGGTACCAACCACTTATCCCCTTAGTAGCCACCTGTAGGCCCAAGACAAGTTCACTGTCCAAGTGTCCTTCTCTGGGCTGAGACTGGCTGGCAGTGGGCACCATGTCAGTCATGCCTCTTGGACTTTAGCTTGTCCGCTGTTGAGCCCTTATCCAAAAGCCTAGGAGCTGAATTGATTTTCAGACCGTCCTCCACATGAGCTGAGCATGTGCTACAGCTGGCCAGCAGTTTCCAGTCCTCTTACAATGATTTCCCAGGCCCTCTGGCATCGGGCTGGAGGCTCATCCTCACGAGTCCACCTCTCTCAAGGTGGCCACGTCAAAGGGGCTTATTCCTCCCACCTGAGAATGTTCTAGAAGCAGGGGCATTTTTCTAGCAAGGCACAATGTAGTGACTCTCAAATAAAACAATTTATTGCTATTCATTTCCTTCTCAAATAGATGAAAAAAATTAAATATTTTCAAAAATTTCAAGGGCCTTATTTTTTTTTCCTAAGGTAAGCTAATCAGAATGCGTAAAGAAATCTCCCTCATCCCCTAGCAGTTTATCGCCTCTTAAGGGAGATGGTGCTATGACGATAAATGCTAGATGAATGGCACTGTCAGGGAGTGACATGGCCCACTAATGGGAAGCTCCTTCTACAGAAGGAATGGGGATGACTCCTCTTCCTTGGAGATGCACTTTGGGGTCCCCAACGGGCGCGAGATACTAGGTAGGGTTAAAATCTTACCAAGTAATTGTTAATTCCCACATTTCATTAATATGGACTTTCACTGGGAAATGATAAAGAGGAATGAAAAATAGAATTGTAGTAGGTTTTTATCGAAATTTAAAAAAGCAGTTTCTTTTCAATCAGAAACCTCCTAGCTCTCCTTCTCCTTTTCATAACACACCTGATCCCTTCACTCTGAGTTTACTTCCCTCATCTTTGTGTTGCTTGTGCAGCATTTTACGAAAGAAAGACTTTCATAATGAAAGAGCCTTTTTTCTATGAAAGCATCTGACAGCATGGAGTAGACGCATCTTTTTCTTCTCCCCCTTCAAACCTTTCTCCATCTTCGGTCATCATTGTCTAATTGCACCCATTCTTTATACAACCTTTTGTGCCTTCTTAGCAGTTCCCAGGTATTTGGAAATGTTATCTGAAAGACACAGAGACAGAGAGAGGCACGTGATGCAATTAGTAGTCTTTTGCTAAGTGGAACCAATAGACCATTAAAATGCATCCATGCTGTCCCAGCTCTCCCCGTCTCTATCCTTCTGTCCAGCATTAACCTGGCTCAATGGCAAAAGAGACATGAAAACAATCTCTTCAACCCCACTCTGTTGTAAGTGCCAAAGAACAGGGCCAGATAATGATTTCCTGCTCTCAGCAATAACCGTGCAAACGCTCCGAATCCCAAGCACGGCTCCTGTCTAGGCTGCTGAATCAGGAATTGCACCTTTTATAGTAGCAAATGGAATAATTTGCCTGCTCCATCCCAGAGAGAGGCAGCATCTTGCAATAAATGATCTGGCTGTGTAAATAACCAAGTAAACACAGGCCTGAAGCTGCCGGGATTTTTGTTTGCCGGAAATAGGGATAACTCTAAGCAGTTCACAGCACCGTTTCATCAGTAATGGTGATAACAGGCGCGGCTTCGTGTCAACATGGAGCCACAAACGCCAGGCAGAAAGCGAGCAACAAATATTAAAAGATGTCAACTGCCAGCACGGGTTGGTTGCCACTGGTGGCGCCGGGAACATGGAGCTGACAGCAGCATCGGCAGTGAGATAACCGGCCATTGCAAAGCCTCTGAGGCAGTTAACAAGTCAAACCCCCGGGTCCCTGAGATCCTTGCTGAGGCAGGAGAGAAAGAATAATTTATGAGCACCGGAGGCCCGATCTCTTAACACGTTATTATCTCTGTCAGTTGGAGTAATTATTGACCTGCCAATACTCTGGATATACATTCAGAGTAACACACCTTCCTGGAGTGAGGGCAGGAAGTACAGTTTTCAGGTGACCGAAGGAACCTGTCTAGTCTCGCACATGTCCTGGGGCGGAAAGGGAAAAATGCAGAACTTCTGGCTGAGGTGATAAAATACAAGGGAGATACGCTGCCCTGGAGGCTGCTCCAAAAATGATGCTTCAAACTCCCCCAATGATAGATTCTGTTCTCGATATTATTGGCAGCTTCCACTTATGGAGCACTTACTGTGTTCAGGTGTGGCAAAAGATTTACATGCTGTCTACGCCTTAGTGCTCACAGTGACCTTGCGAAGTGGACGCTGTTGTGAGCTGCATTTATAGATAAGCAAAGTAAGGCTAAGTAACTGGCAAACAGAGTTGTAAAAGTGGAGTCAGGAGTCAGATCCAATTTTGCAGGATGCCGGAGCTTGAGCTTAAACTACTCTGCCTTGTTGCCTCAGGTAATAATGGTCATAAACTACAACTAACAGTTATAGTATCCTCAGCTAACGTTTATTGAATACTTACTGTGTGCTGAACATTGGGACTAAATGTTTGATTAAATGAGGATGGGGAACAATTTAATAAGTTGATTGGGGAGGTGGGGGAAAGCCACACAGAGAAGGGGACCTATGAGCCAGACTTTTAAAAAGTATACCAGATAGAGACAGAGAATGTCATGCAATGTAGAACGGATCACTTGGGACAAACCACGAAGGTACAAAGATTTCCTTTTTAAAGAATATAAGATGACAACCCAGTGGGCAAATGATCTGAACTGATATTTCATGAAAGAAGGTATTACAATGGCCAATAATATATCAAAAAGGTGCTCGAGGAAAATGCAAATTGAAATATCAATGGGATACCTAGGTGTACCCCCCAAATGGCTTAAGCACCAAGTGCCAGTTGGAAGGAAGTGGCACTGCTGTTGAGAATATAAAATGGTACAACTATTTTGAAAAAATGTGGTAGTTTTTTTATAGGATTAAACATATCCTTTCCCTAAGATCCAGCCATTCTGCTCCTAGGTATTTACCTAAGAGAAATGAAAAAAAAATATATCCTCACAAAGATTTGTACACACGTTTTCCTCGCAGATTTATTCATAATAGCCCCAAGCCTCAAATAACCCAAATGCTCCTCAATAGGAAAATGAATAAATAATTGTACATCTATGTAATGAAACATTCCTGTAGAATATAAAGAAACTACTTATGTACTCAACAGCATGGATGAGTCTCAAAAACATTATTCTGAGTGGAAGAAGCCAGACACTAAGAGTAGATGCTGCATGATCACAGTTACCTAACACTCTAAGAACGCGCAGAACCAATCTGCAGTGGCAGAAAGATCTGTGGTTGCCTGGGGCCAGAGGTGCGGAGTGAATGGCTACATGGGCATGAGCGAGCACTCTGGGGTGATGGAAATATTCTGTATCTTGATTGAGGTAATAGTTCCATGGCTGCGTGTAAACTGTATCCTGGGTAGCAGAAACAGCAGAAGTCCACTGCAGAGGTAATTCTTGATTCAAGCAAACAGGGCTGCTTGCTGATTTCAAGACACTACGTGTTTTTTTCTTACATTAGGGTCTGTGGTAATGCTGTTCCCTCTGTCCAGAGAGTCCAGTCCCATCTCTGTTGAATGAGGTTCTATCAGCCTTACTTTGCATCCTTTCAATGACGTCAGTCTACCTCATTAGATGACCCTGCGCTGTCCTGCTCTGATTGCATGCTTCTTATTCTGTCTCATGTATAGTTATTTGTGCCCCTTATTTGTCTTGTTCTCCAGGGATCTATAAGCTGCCTGAGGGCAAGGGCTCTGTACCTCTCAGAGCATATTGCCTGGCAATGCATGTGAGAGTGGGTGCTCCTTATAAGGTCGCTGACATAAACTAACTGCAGTGAATCGGTGTACAGGTCTGATCAGAGAGGCATGGGAACTCCTTTTTTTCACATTGGCGATACATTGGAAGGAGACCCAGGGTTTTTCATTGTTGTTCTTACCAGGTGTTCACGATGGAATTGGGAGGATTTGCCCTTGGATTAGATTTTGAAATTGAAACAGCTCCATGTGAATTGAGCCCAGAAGGATCTATGACAGCTTTATGGAGACATGTGGCAGTTGGGTCATGAAATGAAAGTGGTGCCAATGAAAAACTGTTATTTGTTTGGGAGAACTTCTAAAATAAAGGGAAAAGAATTTTGCTTTTGTAAAACACAGAAGCTGATAGATGGTAATGACTTTTTGCTTGGCTGCCATTGTGACTGCATAAGATAATATAGTACACTAATGACTGTGCTGTGTTAATTGGAGAAACAGGTATATTAAGAATATCTATGAGATTTTTTACCCTGGTAACGTATTTGGATCCTTAACTTTATGCAATTGGCATGAAACATCATTTTTTAATGCCATGGCTTTTATTCTCAAAGCCAGTGAGTTTGAGGAGTGAGTTTATAGCCTTTTCACCACAGAGAATCAACTAATTGACAGATTTTTACACAAATTTGTTGCAAGAAATGCTAATCCTGAGATTGAAAAGATGCAAATGCTGTAATCCCCTCATTACAGAGGCGAGAAGAGGAGCTCTGTTCTCTTCAAGTGCCCCCTGGCCACTGTTCTCTTGGTTCTAAGGTGCCTGAAAGGTGCTTCTGTGTGTGTACTAGTAGATACAGACACAGATTTAAATTTTAAAGCTGATGATTCTAGAATCTAGACCTTTCCTGCATTTATCAGGCCTTTGTGTGATTCTCAGCATCTATGTCTGTTTCTCAGTTGTGTTAGGGATATTATTATGTTAAATCCTTGGGGGGCACATAAGGGTAACTGGAGATCCAATTAATGGCAGCTCCCCTACCTTTTATTTTTCACATATTATGCTCAGTCCTTCCCACTGGATACTGGTGCAGTTCTGGAGATAATCACCATGATGAAAATAGGAGTGCCAACAGTGTACTAAGCACTTTACAAACAATTTTATAGGGTAGAGATTATCATTCCCATTTTACAGGTGGGCAAACTGAGATTTGAGTTAAGTAAGCTTGCCCAAGCATACACGCTAGTAAATGTTGGAATTTGAACCATAAATATTTCCTTATTTTGGGGTCAATTAAAAAACATGTACTCTTTCACTGCTATAATCTTTGCCCCTAAAATAAGACTGGAAAGAACTAAATGTACTATCACAAATTAATCCAACAGTACTTAAAACACACTCTGTTCTGAATGGCTTTTTGCTCAAGATGGGCAAAGTGAACTCATACATATCCAAAGTGGGAAGCATTGTTCTTTTCTGTCTTTGAATTAAAGTGGTAGCCTTTTGAGGCTGCATATATATGCATACAAATATAATCAATACATTTGCCCGCTTAATCTTTGGACTTGAAAATCTAGTTTTAACAAAAATTTGTCAATACATGGTTAATAGCTTCAAAGTATATGCACCCCATCCCCAGAATGCGTAAGGTTATGCTTTTGCATATTTGTCATAAATGCCTGCAGGACCCATATATTATTGAAGTGAGCTTTTCCAATGGGGATAAATGTACTACACTGTGGACTCTCAAGATGGTAAGATGCACAGCTCATGCTCAGCAGAGCAGGGGGAAATACATTATCCCTCTGCCATGCTGTGACATGCATAGATTCCATTCGAGCCTCACCACAGCCTTAAATCCAGAGAGAGATCAAAAGAAAATACAGACTTCCAGTGATGGCTTTTCCAGCCGTTTCTGTTGGCTCGATGTTATTTGCATAGAGTGCAGAAGGCTCAACAGCTTCTTCAAGAGGAATTTCGCTAAAACATTATATTTTATAAGATTTTTTTCTTGTGCAAGTTACATTTCTGCAAATTGCCTGAAAAATCCAGGAAGATTTATGATAAATGACAACTCAAGGGAAAGAGTTTTATTCCAGTTTGATAATAATAGGGTGTGAAAAAAATCTAAGTTACTTTACAAATTATCAAAATAACTTAAGTTCAAATTTTTATTTCCTAAGACATTGTTTTAACAAAACTTGTTTGAAACCATTGTTTTTGTCTGATATATTTCCTTCCATGCTTTTCGTGGTTGCACTTTACAAATGAATATAAAGGTGCCCCAGATTAATCAATAAATTCTATGGGCTGATACTGATTGTTTTATTCAGGATAGAAAAAACAAAACAAAACAACCCCCCCCACACACACACAAACACACAAAAAAAACCCAACAACAAGCAAACAAAACCCAAAAGAACAACAAAAAAACCCCCAAAACAAACAAACAAAAAGCATGAGTTATAATTTTCAATTTTTGTTTCCTCCATGGTGCACAGACAGTTGAAGCTAGTGTCATTGCTGTGAGGCAGGGTGGGGTGCCAGGGCTTACAGAAAGTATTCAGCAATGCCTCTTCATTCCACATACCAAACTAAGCCCGGTGTCAGAACTGTGCCGTTGAATCAGATATCAAACATTATGATCACTCCCCTCTGTGAAAATATATGTGTGAAGAGAGGTGTTAAAACTCTGGATGTCAACTCCCTCAGCAATACTAAACAGGTTTCAGGATCGCATCAAACCAAGCAGTTGGAGCCAGAATTCTTGTAGATTCCAGAATACTGTAGGTTGAACTACTTTGACCTGAAATGGAGAAAGCCATGTGCATGAGGATTTTATATTTGCTCAGGAAACTTGACAGTAGCTTTAGTTTAGAGAAAACAGAGACTTACAGGGTCTGTCAGTCATGATACAGTTCTCTCTCACCTATTGATGGCTAAAAGTTTGTATTCCAGGGGTGTGGGTGTGCCACCAAATCTTTAGAGACTCAGGCTCTCTCTCCATCTTGACTTCACCTTTCTTTGAATAGTTCAAAATGTTGAGTGGAATTCTAGCTAACATGGAAGAAAGGATTAAAGAGCAGATAAGGAGCAATTGATATGTTTTTAAAGGAAATTTCAAAGAACCTGTGTCATATAACTTATTTACATCTTGTTGACTGAAACTTTACTCCATGGTCACACCTAGCTACAAAAAAAGTTGGGAAAAATAGTCTTACTTTTGGGAGTCGGCTGCTCAATTAAGAATAAAAAGTTTGCTTACTGACCAAGAGGGTAAAAAAGGATATTAGAGTGGTAACCAATCTCTTTTCCAGTGAGATTAAATAATGGCTTAGAATTACCTAGTTTTCAAATGGCAGAGATTAGAAGTAGATGTTCTGATGGTACAATGCTCTTTGAATAAAAAAAATGACCATCTAATCCTAAATGGAGACAATTTGTATAGAGAGGAAAATGAGAATAAAGACCATTATGATTTTAAAGTTGCAAAGTTTGGTTTTAAGCATTCTTCCTCTCATGTAACCTGACTTCTATTATAACCTGACTTCTTATAACCTGAATTCTATTTAGTTTTGTTCTCTCTAGTAGAAAACTGTGGTACATCTACACAATGGAATACTATGCTGCTGTAAAAAAGAAGGAATTCTTACCATTTGCAACAGCATGGATGGAACTGGAGAGCATAATGTTAGGTGAAATAAGCCAGTCAATGACAGAAAAATACCACATGGCATCACTCATTTATGGATAATAAAGACCATTATAAACTGATGAACAAAAATAGATACAGAAGCAGAACAGATCAAACAGACTGTCAAACTACAGCAGGAAGGCCAGGGAGGGTGGGGGGAGGGTAAGAGATCAACCAAATAACTTTTATGCATGCATATAAGCATAACTAATGGACACAAAACACTGGGGGGTAGAGGAGGCTGGGAGAAGGTCAAGGGGAAGGGAAAAAAAGGAGACATATGTACTATTCTTTGTAATATTTTAGGCAATAAAACAAAATTTAAAAAAAATACAAAAAACAAAACAAAACAAAACAGCATTGGTGAAGCAATGGGAGGCAGAGAGTCATTTAAATTGTGGGCACTATACACAGCTGCTAGATTTTTGTGGGAGCTCCTTACACGTCCAGTGTGGTTCAGAGTTCCTACTCAGGGTTCAAGTTCTGGAGGAGGTTGCACACAAAATGAAGAGAGAGTAGAAGATAATCAATTTGGAAACTGGAGGACCAGGTGTGGAGTCTACCTCTAGTGGAAAGATAATCAATTTGGAAACTGGGGGACCAGGTGTGGAGTCTACCTCTAGTGTATATGACTGCCCACTGGTGCCTGGGCCTTACCATCCTTTCATTGAGTCTCTGAGAGAACAACCATATCCTTAGGCAGGAAATTCCAAGCAAGAATTTACATATAATTAACAGGTGGGGATTTGTTATAATTAACAATGTTTCAACTTAAACAATGGGTGCATAGCTCTGACCTTTCGGAGCAACCAAGGTTTGTTGAAAACAATCAGTTTTCAGCATCAAAACAATCAGTTTCCAGCAGATTTTCTGATCACCTCACTGGGCTACTCTCTGAGGCACCATTGTTCACCTTGACTTGCTCCTAGCTTTGGATACCTGTTCCCTTCACTTTCACCTGCTGCCCTTGTTTCTTATGTCACTGAGAGAATGAAGATGAGCGTGAGAATTTCTGCCAGTTCCCTCCATCACAAATCCACCTCTCCCTGGATTCATGCCCACGGCTTTGCTTTTGTTACAAAAGTCCTGCTTCTTCGAAGCTCAGCTGTACACTCATGTACTAGGTCCCACCCCTTCTTGCCAACTCAAGGACTTTGCTCCTGCTGTCATGTAGTCTTTCTCCTGCATCAGGTTCTCCTTCTCTCTACCATCATTCCTGCTAGCATTCAAAGGTCCTCTAAAAGTCTCCCTTGATAGAATCAGCCCCTGTAGACCAGATTTCACGTCCCCTTTTAAGTACTTTTTGCTCTCCTTGAAAGAGGGGTTTTATATTTATTCTTTGGCTCATGCCACTCTAGCTTTTGTCCCCAACACTCCACTGCAACCCTTCTAGTTGGCTCCCAGTGATTTTCATCTTGCCAAATGCTTGGTCTTACATGACCTGTCAGGAGCACTTGACCTAGTTGTTTACTTGTGTTCTCTGGAAGCACAGTTTCTACTTGGCTTGGGTAACTCTCTTCTCCCTTCGTTTTCTTCCTATGCTGTGGCTGTGCCTTCCCATTGTTTTTTTGTTGGTTCTTTCTCTCCCTGACCTACAGATTTTGGGGGTATTCTGGAGCTCAGTCCCTTGGCCATTGTCTCTACTTCTATGCTCTCATTCAGTCATGGCTTTAAATGTCATCTATGTTTAGGTGGTTCTGAATGCATCTCCAGCCCTTTCCTTCTACCCGGGCTCCAGACTTCTATGTCTCACTCCATCTTCAACATCCCCACATGTGTGTCTGAAAGCATTTTCAAATGAAAATCTTTAAAATAGAACTCTTGAGTCTCTTTTCCCCCAGCCGTTCCTTACTCTCATTTTAGTAAACAACACCACCACTCACTATGTGGTTCAGGAAAAAACTTGGAGTTATCCTTAATGGTTCTCTATCTCATAGCCTCACATTTAACGTATCAGAAAGCCATCTGTAAACTCAAAATACGTCTAGGACTTAACCATTTGTACCATGTTCATCATTACTTTTCTAGTCCAAGACCTTTAAAACTCCTGATGGGTTTCTCTACTCCTAAACTTGCCCCCCAACCTTCCTCCCCCCCCCAACACCAGTCAAAAGCTACAGTTATCTGATTAAATGTAAATCAGGTCATGTAAGTCACTTGTCTGCTTAATGTCCTCCAGTGGATTTATTCACTCAGAATGAAGACCCAGCTCCTTACCGTGGTCTTGATCTGCCCTCTCCCTGTCCACACATTCCTCCTGCCACTCTCAGCTCTACCACACTAGCTTTTCATGTTCCTCAGAAATATCAAGCTTGACCCTGGTGGGGTAGCTCAGTTAGCGCTTTGTCTTGATATGCCAAGGTTGCATGTTCAATCCCAGGTCAGGACAAATACAAGAGGCAACCAATGAATGCATAGATAAGTGGAACAACAAATCAGTGCTTCTCTTGCTCTCTCTCTCTCCCTCCCTTCTCTCTCTAAAATCAATAAGAAATTTAAAAAGAAAATCAAGCTTGGGGTCTACCTCAGGGACTTAGGACATGTTATTCCCTCTGCTTGGAAAGCCCTGCCCTTGGATACTCCCCCATTTTAAACAAGTCTTCAACTTGATGCCATCTTCTCAGATATGAGGCCTACTGTGTGTGCACTCCAACTTCGCCTTGGTCCTTTGACCCAGGCTCATTTTTACCTCACAGCTCTTATTGCTACATAACACTGCATTCTACGCACACAGCGTTTCTGGGGCTTCTTTATTGTCCATCTCCGCTGCAATGTGAGGTCCATGAGGGTAGAGGCTTTGTTTTGCTTATTCTTTTTTTTAAAAGTTTTTCAGATTTGTATATATTTTGACCATAAAATACAATATTTCAACCAAATTATTAATTGAGTTTGCATTGTGACCTCTTCTATGGACAAAGCCAATTTTAAGTGGGAAATTATGGTTTAAATTTCAAACAACTGACATAAATATAGTTAAACATGGTAAGAATGGAGCTGCCATTTTGTAATGTTTTTGACTTTAGGTTTTGTAACAGTATTGGATATTTACTTTTTCTCTTATTTTTTTAAATAAAGAAGTATGGCTTCTGATCTTGTTTTGTAAAGCATCTTTAAAATAGTTGATGACTTTTTTTCCAGACAAATAATACACCAATTTATGTCTTTTTTTAAATGTAAGTTCTTTATCGTTTAATGTAGTACATAAGTCTCCTTTTCCCCTCATTGACCTCTCCCCGGCCGCCCCCACCCTCCAGCACATGCCCTCTCCCCCCCTCCCCGCCCCCATCCGTGTCCATTGGTTATGCTCATGTGCATGCATACAAGTCCTTTGGTTGATCTCTTACCCCCTCACCACCCCCCCCTCCACCTTCCCTCATAGGTTAGGCAGTCTATTTGATGTTTCTATGCCTCTGGTTCTATTTTTGTTCATCATTTTATCTTGTTTAGCTTATTCTATCCCCTGTGCCCAGAGATGATGTTCAAGGTGATATGTGTGTGTGTGCGTGCACACATGTGTGTGCATAATATGTGAATGAATGATTCTGAAGCCTCGGAGAGACTTCAGTTAGTCAGTTACCTGAAGAAAAAGTACAATGTATTTATCTTTCAATTGAATCTGTCCTGAGCTGCCTAACCTTTCTGCTCTTCTCTCTCTGGAAGAACAAATCCATATGCAGTAAGATCAACAGCAGTTGGGAAGCAGAGGTCAATCCGATTCCTACTCTAGAAGGCTTACATCCCTGAGATGGCACTGTGGCCAGATAACAGAGCCACTAGCTGCTGAGCCCACGGTACACTTGAAAGGCTGAAACACAGGGAGAATTATCGTCTGAGTGGAGCAATTCACTAGAAAGACGTGGTTGCAAAGGAACATCTTTCAGGCTCATCTCTCTAGTTCACAGAGGCCTTCACAGAACACTTGTCAGAATGTATTCGGTGTGAAGCTCATGCTCAGGACGTTCAGAGTTGCATCAAGGACACCTGAGCAGGAAGCGTGGTGCTTAAGCAGCAAAACAGGCTCAGAGGACCAGGAGGATCTGTTTTTGGCATCCGTGTAAAGTCCTTTTTCTGTGACAGCATTATCTGTGGCACCCATTGCCCCACACCTTTACTTTCCATTTACATAAGAAGCAACATGCATCCTTTTCAGCCTCCAGCAACTCCTGACAGGTTTTGACTAGATAACTTGAACGCCAGTGAGTCCCAGCCATTTTAACGGGGGAGGTGAAAACAACTGTTTAATACCAGAAATGCTATCCTGCCCGAGGGGAAGACATTTCCCCAGTGTAGCTAGGTAATCCTGGGCTTTAGGAATGTTGTTTCCTGTCTATTATGATTATCTCAACTACAGATAAGAACAGTATTCAATTAGATTGTTTTACCCAAATTTCACCAAACAATTAACATCAGTCATTTGTGCTTCTAATTGAAAAGAGCCACTCTTTGGGTTCCTGCTTGAGGTGTGCAGCACCGGCTTTGGCCTGTCTGTTTGTGATTATTTTCATCCCATTGTAGGCAAAAATATAAAGAATATTAACGCTGCCTTTGGCAAAGGCCTAATTCAGTATTCAGGTAGCAGGTATCTGAACGCCCTTATCAGCCCCTGTAGCTCGCTAATCAGTCCTGAGTTGACTTTGGACCTATCCTTTCCTGTGTTCCTCCTCTCTCACTCCCTTCAGGAAAACAAAATCTATTCATGGCTAGATCGTGAGAAGAGGCTCTAATAATTGAGGGAGAGCAGGGTTTGCAACCCAAAACATATATTTCTTGGATATTATTTTAAGTTGGTCTTTTTTTTTTAAAAGTCCACACCCAATAATATTTTCTCCATTGAGTGGAAGGGAGGGAAGAGGTGGGAGAGAGAGAGAGAAACATTGACATGAGAAAGACACATTGATTGGTTGCTTCTTGCACACACCCTGACTGGAGCCAGGAGTTGAACCTGCAACCAAAGTACCTGCCTTTGACCCGGAATGTAACCCTCAACTCCTTGGTCCAAGGGCTGATGCTTTAACCACTGAACCAAACCAGCCAGGGCTAAGCTGGTCATTTTTAAGAGAACAAAAGACTCAGGCAGAACCTTTGATCTTCTCCTTTTCTGCCTAAAAGAATTCAGATTGAAAAACCTGACCCAGGATGGGAGATCACTTTGGCATGATATGAGCTAAGTGTGGCAGACACAGAGGAATCGATTAAAGCTTGTTTGTTGGACTTGGATCTGTGTCCCATTGTTTCTGGGCGGCAAAAATTTGTTTACCACATGTTTGTTCTTTCTCAAATGCCTGTGATTTCCTCACTCTCCCTTCAAGGTCCTAGACCTCTACCTCTTTCTCCCTAGTCCAGGAAAGCAGATAAGCTTCAACTAGCCAATTTACCTTTGGGTTCCCTATTCTTAGGAACCCTCGTATATGCATAGGTAATAAATTTGGTTACTTTCTCTTGCTCAGCTCCAAATGGGTTTGCAATGAAACTCAAAATGGGTCTGGGCCACCTGTCACCACTTGAGCCTGATTAAGCAGAAACAAGGTTGAATCATACATGAACATGTATTCCAATAATGCCGGCAGTATGGAGAGAGCAGGAGGTCATCCTGAAAATTCTGCTCTTCTATCTCCTACAAGCCGACTCATTACTTGGGGATAAGGAAGAAGGGCTACGTGTAAGGGAGAAGTGGGGCAGGATATGGGGTAAGGGATGTAGGGCACATGGTCAGTGTGTCTCCTTCTGGGATCTTGAAATCCAATAAAAAGGTAGTTAATTTTCAATGACGTTAAAAACAGCTCAGCCCGTTCCTGGGATCTGAGAATGGTCAGCATTCCTGATTCAAACTTCCAGAGTGGGCCAGGTCAAAGTGTGTCCTGTCCTTGGTCTGCTCTCACAATGGGCTTCGAGACCTTATCTTTTATTGCCCTGTTTTTATTTTTGCAACACATCTTCCAGTTTTCCAAAGCCTGTAAGAAAACCTCTTACTTGTAGTTAGTAAGGAGAATAATCATTAACCAACTGTGGTTCTGTTCCTGTTATGTGCCCTTCCCCTTCCATCATGTCAATTTCAGAATGTGCCCAGCCAGAAGAACTGAAGATAGAAAGAAAATTGTTTCCTCCCCACAAAATCAAATCAGTACAAATATCAAGGAATCAAAAACAATTTAATGTGTTATTTCCCATGGGCGTATTAATATGAATAGGGTGACTAATTTAGAATTTTAGGCAAAAGACATTTGGGGACTGGGGTAGAGGAAAAGTGCCTTGAACTGTGTCATTTCATATTAGTGGTCACCTCTTCAGCTCACCAATTTGGTCATTCTTGCCTTGGGAGTAATTTTATAAATCAAACCAGGTTCTGTTTGACCCTTACCCTTTTAATTAGTCTCCAATGCAGACCTCTACCAGTGTAGATTTGTTGCAATTGTACTTGGCTCTTAAAGTGTTGCATTTAATTTATTTCAGTTTTTACTTATAATATTGATATATCTTCAGAAAGTCAGTGAAAAGTGTTTCTTTATAAATTTAGCCAAAATTTATGACTCAGCCAGAGAGAACTATTAGCTTAGAAATACCTTATTATTTTTTAGATGGCAACTGCTCTTGGACAGAGCAAGTACTTAATTCACCTGGGAGAATTTCAGTAAGATCAATGGAACACTCTCTAAAGGAACAACCCATTTAAGCATCAATCTACTATTTTCAGTCTTAGACCTGAATTTCCTCTCTTTCTAACTCTTTGGCCAGGCTCTCTGTTAAAACAGTCAGCTCTTCAAATCATAGATTCTTAGGAGCATAGATAGAATCGTCATATTGAACTTTTAGCCCAATACTGAAGGCTAGGAGGTGTGGAAGACTACGGGTAGTATGTTTTATTTTAACTTTCTTTACATGGATGATTTCTAACTGAACTAAAAATCCCCATTGTCATTTATTTTTATGATATGAGTAAGATCTGTGAACCTTTTGGAGGCTTTGGGATAAAAGAAAATATTTTTAACTTCCACTACACTCTCCACTTGGGAACACATCTTGTTCATTTTCTCTTAAGAAATCACCCAAATAGATGAACTGCTCCATATGGCTTTGGAGAAATGGGAAATACCAATGGGAAAGGTGCTAGTGACCACAACAATACACTTGCAATTGCCATTTAGCTTATCCCTTTGTAAACCACTGTTCCACCTGACTGAGGCTGGTAATGTGAAAACCAGACTCAGTGCCTTCAGCAGAGAGATTGCTGGGCTCACTGCAGCTACCCCATTGCCTCCCTCACTCCCTTTTTCATGTGGACATAACCGTTTTATGGACAAAGAGTGCCACTGGGGGGCTCCTCACGCTGCTTTATTCTCCGAGGCAGGCAATACAGATGTGGCATCAGCTCCCACTATTGCCCTTTTTTTTTTTTTTTTTTTGCTGAAAAGAAGTCAGACAGCTGCTGCTATAGGACACCATGGTCAGTCACTACTACTAGCAAGTGACCAAAACCCCTGACACTCAGCATAGTCTCAGAGCACGGCCCAGCAGAGGCTCACACAAATGCAGAATCCCAGGTTCTACCCCAGACCCAGTGACACAGAGTCTGCATTTTAGCAGGATCCCTGGTGATCCTTCTGCACATAAGGAAGGTTTAAGTTTGAGACGAACGGTCCTACATCGCTTCATATGTTTACCTTCAGCTTCAGGAGAAGATTCACAGGAAATGCCACAGGCATTGCATTCCTGACTCGTTCCTTAGCCCTTGTGTTCTCTGCCTTCTCTCCCGGTTTGGCAATGTAAACCTTTCGATGTCATGTTAAGGTGTCCTTTCATACTTTACTATTGATCATTGGGAAAAGAAATCAATATTTGCCCACAAGTCATTCCTTTCTGGGGGCCTGTTTCAGAAGAAGAAAAAGATTGGCGGATACTCTTAGCATCTGCCACAGCCTGTAATCCCGCATGTCTCGTAGGTCAGCGGAGACTCTCTGATGACGACTGAAGTGTACACATACCATTTGAAAAGGCACTGCAGAGCTTCTTACCCAAGGCGTGCCTCTTTATTCCTCCACTGAAGCGGCTAACACAAAAGCCACTGGGCCTGGCTTCAAAGAGGGCAATTCTCTGCAGAAAGCTGCTCAGAGGGATTTGCAACAAAGGGTTTCTCAAGATCACAGCAGCTTGCTGACACTAGAGTGGGTTGGAGGATTGAAAAACAAAAAAGATTAAAACAAAATTAAGACGCGACGGCAACAGCGGAGCTTGTAATGGGGTCCCATGGAAGGAGAGGGATGAGCCACGCCAGCAGCTTTCTGGAGGTTGAGATAGGAAGCTGTTGAAGCTGCTGGATCGAAGTGGCGCTGCTTTCTTGCATTCTTGAAAATATGATTCCCCACCCCCCATAGATATCAGTAAACACACAAGTCTATAATGCAATATCATTTGTCTCTATGAAGTTTTAAAATAGTTAAGTTGAAGCACTGTTATCCAATATTCAAGTAAATGTACTTCCTTAAATTTAACTGATTTTGCAGGTTCTCATTTCAGACACCGACTGCTCTAGCAAACAAAATGACAATATGAGATGTGCTCATTTAAGGCTGGACTTCATAATGCCTCTCCTATCAATGTAGCAACATTCTCTACTATCAATTAGGAAAAGGACTTAAATTATTGATTTTTTAAAGGCTAATTTTGAAAACCAAAACCAATGTAGGACTCCCTGTCAAGACACGGCATCTTGGACCAGGAGTATAGAAGAGAGCAGCTTTCCCACAGAGAACATTATGGCCTCAACACGAGTTCACACACACTGTGTGCTGGGCAACCCCAGGGTGCGACATCCCTTAAGGTTGTTTCACACTTACAACACGCGACCGCTGTGAATATGGGCATCTTCCCAATATACTCCTCATAAACTTTAGCCTTATTCATTTACGGTGATATTTTTAAAAATTTTCTGATTAGCCTAGAGCCATGTCAAGTTTATAGGGTAGCTCTGAAAATGCTCGTTATATGTCCTGCCATTTGATAATATGAAAGGAATTGGGCAAAGTTAAAAGCTAGTGCATTTTTTTTTAAATGGAGGAATGTGCTGGAATGATGTTTTGGAACCCATTTCTCAGAATTACAATTCTAAGCTGGCATTTATAGAAATACAGAATTTCAAATGGCATTTATAATACAACATTTTACCAGTGTTACTCACTGTCCTACGTTGGTTGAGATTGTGGGCTCTGGTGTCCATAGCTGCGACAGAATCCCTCCTCTTTCACTAATGAGCTTTGTATTCTTCTTAACCTTTTCCTTTCCAAGCATGGGGATGATCATAGTACATACATTTTTCATACAGTTGCTATGCAGATTATATACGATGATACATGAAACCACTACGAAAGCATCTGGCACAGTCTAAATAAATGTCAGGCATCATGTGTTTTTCATCTAATCTTATCAAGTCTGTACTAACCTCTCCCTAACTTTTCTGGGAAGATTTAAAGCTAGCCAGATTCATGCTTAGCCATACTATATAAACACCAAGCGGAATAAAGGATCACCTTAAGCTGTATATTTTCATTTACAAGGAGGGGTGATACTATGGGAGAAAATAGTAACTCTACTCACCCCTGTAAATCAGAGTCTGAGTTAGAAAGGAATGGTATGCGTGTCATTAGAAGGGCTTTGGGCCCTGGCTGGTTTGGCCCAATGGATAGAGCGTTGGCCTGAAGACTGAAGGGTTCCCAGTTCAATTCTGGTCAAGGGCACATGCCCAGGTTACGGGCTTGATCTCCAGTAGGGGGCATGCAGGTGGCAGCCAATCAATGATTCTCTCATCGTTAATGTTTCTCTCTCTCTCTCCCGCTCCCTTCCTCTCTGAAATCAATAAAAAATGCATTAAGAAAAAAAGAAAGGGCTTTGGGCATTTGTTGGGCCAGTTGTTAAAACTGTTGCCTTCTCTCTCCTTTCCTTGATGACAAGGTTACTGAGGCTGGAACAGGGTTGCCACCAAATATCTCTGACTATCCTCAGCCCTTGGAAGAATCGCACTTCACTTCCTGCCCTCATGCACTTGGGTGATCCATGGTCTTGCTTTGGCTAATGAAGAGTGTGAGGGAGTGATTCTCAATGACTTTTAGAAAGAATCTTGAATGCTGAATGCTTGATTAATCAAGCTTTTGCTCTCTTCTGCTTTAGTGATTGCTTATACATGAGCTTAGATGGAGCAGCCAGCAGCTTGGATCCCCGAGGGGCTATGAGGAGCAGAGGCCCCTGCTGGCTTGTGATGGACACATAGTATGAGCCAGATATAAAGCTTTGTGGTCTAATTGAGATTTTGGAAGTTGCTTGGTAATCAGTATAACTCACCCACCCTGATTTCTTCAAGGTGGCTTATGAGGGCATCACGTAGTGCTGGCTCTGAAAGATGTTCTGAGTCACACAGATTATGCTCTAGATGTGGTCAATGTGTGACATTTCTTATAGATATGAATTTTCTGATTATTTTAACATAAATATTGATATTATGTTAAATTAGTTTGTATATTTTGAGAATTTAGTAATAAACAATAGACAATAAACAATATTATTTATGAAAAGGTCAATCATTCATTGTCTTAAAATAAACACATGACTTTTAATAAGGTAATTTTGCCTAGTTGAGTCTGACATTGAAGAGGAACTGAGGTGGAATATGTTTCTGTATCCTACTCTCAATTCTAATTATTTTCAAGGATCTCTGAGTAAAATTTATCTGATTAAGCATAAAAGATGGTGAAGTTACTGGCTAATTTTCTCAAGAGAAAATAGAAGAATATTAAAATACACACAAAGAGATTCTTCCCTACAAAATAGCATTGAACCAGCAATCAGATATAAAATGATTATTGATTTTTACATTTTACTTATGCCATTGTGAAAAGGTGACACATGGAATGCAGCAATGATCACTGTCGTTTGAATTCAATTCAACCTCCTTTAAATAAAACAGGAAAGTATCTCACAAAAAGCCTGCAAAAAACAGGAAAGTGGATAACATGACTAGTAAGAAACTAATGGGATTAGAAAAATATTGATGAGTTTAGAAAGCAATTAAGGTGGTATTCAATTATTTCTTGGGTAGAAAAATTAAAATTTTTACACTTTAAAATATTATTCCATAGTTGATTGAAAGACATAGATTCGAAATCAATACTTTCTGCTAAAACAAATTTGATCAGGCAAATAAACATGAATAATATGATAAATTAGTATTTTCAAAAACCAAACAAAAAATATGAAAAAGATAGGTATTGATTTCTCAGGAATTAAATTCTGCATCCCATACATTTTAAATTCCTATATCCAGTAATCATATTCACTTTGATGTATGTTTTAAGAATTTATTCTTAAATTCTAATGTTGGTTTAAAAATTATTCTTGATTATTCTGTTACCTTAGTGATAGGTGATGTATCAAGGTCTAGTTAGATTAATTTTTTTTCTCTCACCAAGACGTGAAGTTTGGGTCACCTGTTAGAGATATTATTAGCTTATTTATTCAGTAACCCACATTGAGTATTTTCTATGTATTTGCATAATATGTTCTTTTTATGAGTTATTTAATTTAATCATCCTTTATTTTAGGGAATCATTGCAGGGCACTATTATAGAATGGCTTATGTGGGCCACCTTAAAAAATTCATAGCCTAGCCCTGGCTGGTTTGGCTTGGTGGATGGGGCATCGGCCTGTGGACCAAAAGGTCCCAGGTTCAATTTCAGTCAAGGGCATGTACCTGGGTTGCGAGCACCTCCCCTATGGGAGGTGTGCGGGAGGCAGCTGATCAATGTTTCTCTCTCATCCATGTTTCTAACTCTCTATCCCTCTCCCTTATTCCCTGTAAAAAATCAATAAAAAATATTTTTTAAAAATTCATAGCCTATTTATGTTCTAGTAATAAAGTCTGGATCTGAAGGAAAAGAGAGAAATGGCACCAAACCCTGGTCCCCATTCCTTCATCCCTTGACTCTGGGTAGAAGACTGAAGCAACTGATCTTCCTTATCCTTTGGGTGGAACTATATTATGTCAGATATGACTCTGGTTCCTTTGACCTCACTCAGAGATTCAAATCCCTGACTTTTCCACCCCAGAGAGGGAAGACCTAGAATGTTGGGCCCTAGGATATTTTCCTAATAGAAGGCTCTATTGCTAATTATGGCAGCACAGCATGCGTGCCTGATTGGTATAGAGACTTCCTTAACTCCCATACAAACCACCATTTTATTACATTATTAGAGGCCCGGTGCATGAATCCTGGGGTTCCTCAGCCTGGCCGGCGGGGATCAGGCTGAAACTGGCCCTCCAACATCCCCTGAGAGGTTCGGATTTTGAGACCCCTCCTGCAGAACCAGTCCCCAGGACCTGCATGCCCACCGGCTCCTTCCTTCCTCCTCTCTGGGTCTGGGATGCAGGTAAAGCAGATTTGGGGCCGACAGTGCCTCGGGAAGCAACCTAACCTACAGCCAATTCTGCAAGGAATTGGGCTCCCTCCTCTACTGGTCAGAACATTTGCCCCCTGGTGGTCATTGCACATCATAGTTACCAGTCAAACAGTTGAATGGTCAGATGATTGCTTAGGCATATGTGTGTGTGTGTGTACACACACACACTAGGAGCCCGGTACATAAAACTTTGTGCACCCAGGGGGTCCCTCAGCCCGGCCTGTGCCTTCTTGCAGTCTGGGACCCCTCGGGGGATGTCCACCTGCTGGTGTGCCTGGCCAGCCTGGGTGAGGGGCTGAGGTCCATTTTCAGGCTGGCCACATCCTCTTCAGAGTTCAGTTCCCTATTGGGGTGCCTGGCCAGCCTGGGTGAGGGGCTGAGGGTCGTTTTCAGGCTGGCCACATCTCCTTCAGGGTTCAGGTCCCTCCTGGGGTACCTGGCCAGCCTGGGTGAGGGGCTGAGGGCTATTTTCAGGCTGGTCACAGCTCCCATTGACCCAAGGTCTCAGTGAGGCTGGCTGGAAGCAGGTTTCTGGGGTTTATTTATCTTCTATAATTGAAACTTTGTTGCCTTGAGCAGAGGCCACAACCAGCCTAGGCAGGCAGTTTCCTCCATCGCTGGCCTCCTGCTTGCTCTAGCTCCATGGCTGCCAGCTGCCATCTTGGCTGGGTTAATTTGTATATTGTTGCTCTGATTGGCTGGTGAGCATGGCTTGGCTGGTGGGCGTGGCTTAGGTGTAACGGAGTGAGGGTTAATTTGCATATTATTCTTTTATTAGATTATACTAGAGGTCCGATGCACAAAATTTGTGCAAGGGGTTCGGCCCTCACAGCCCCAGCTTTATCTGGAAGGTTGTCCAGATGGTTGTTTTGCTGTTCGGTCTAAATAGCATATTATTTCTTTATTATATAGGATATATATATATATATATATATATATATATATATATA